>JACCIB010001859.1:0-17754 GCA_018906965.1 Philotrypesis tridentata | reverse complement strand
AGACATGGTCTCGTCGTGACAGTATTTAAAAATAGGTTTTCTTTTCGGCCTGACGTTGCCGTCAATAGCCGGGGAAATTTTTGGCGCGAGTTGTTCTTTTGAGGAAAAGAAGAATCGAAATACGAGGAAAAGAGAATAATTTCGCTACGAATTAAACGTCGGCACGAATAATATTAGTTTTTAAACAAGTGGTTTAAGTACTGCAAATAATTTCTCCTGCACAGGAATTTCTTCCTGAAGAGAATCACTTGCAGTATTTTTACTTTTTTTTTTTATTTTCGAACTCTTCCCGCGAGTCAAAGTTTTGGGCAGGTCTCTCCCTTCAACCTGCACAGGGACATTCGGCCCTGAGGTTGAACGGAGTCGCTACCCCTTGATTTTAAATTCGCGTACGTCCACCGGCACTGGACGTCTACACAGACGGAAGAGAGAAAGTCGCGGGAGCTAGGTGCTCCTTAGAGGGGAGAAAAAAAAGGAAAGAAAGATAAACGTATGAAAGGTTTTTACTTACTTTTTTTTATTTAGCGTTTTCCCTCCTGGTTTGATCCTGGGGATCGTCCGGAGATTTATTGCAGTGGGTTTGTAAAAAATAATAAATATACACAATCAAATCTTGTGTTACAATTTTTCGAATTTATTCTTTTTTTTAAAGTACAAAGTTAAAGTAAAAGGGACTCGACAAAAACTGACGTACAAAGGAGTTTGATTAAAATTGAAGATCGCGGGTGTCCTAGTACAGATCCTAGAGACAACTGTCGCTCCGCGGGAAAAAATGCTCTTAACAAAGGCAACGAAATCCAGCCTCCAAGTACCTGTAGAGATTTTGGGAGAAGGGAGTTTTCCAATTAGAAAACTTGGGAAAACCCCGTTCTTCCAAATTCTCCAGTGATAAGAGAGAATCTTATCAATAGACCCGGGCGGCGGCCTTAGTCCCTCCTATTTTTCGGGGCGAGTGATGAGGTAGAGAGAGGGTACATAGGTATGAGCTTATCTAGTAGATGGCTCTTGCTGTATGATTTTCTCACCTCTCTCTTACTCAATTCTTTTATTTTTAAATGAATACAATTTGTTGTTGTTTATTGAATACTAGGGAGGGAGCACGGTTTGTTTTTTGTTAGTTTTCATATTTTTTTTATTATATTTTTTTTTCGTTGTAGAGAGGTGGATACCTAAGTATACTCGCTCTCTTTCTTAATTCTAGAGTAATTAATTATAATTATTCGATTAATATAATAGTAATTTGTTTTTTGTATTTCTAATTATTACACAAGGCGCTTCTAGTGAAAAACAAGTTACTTTAATTGAGACATATGTTTGCCATGAGTATATTTACTTTGTAAACACACTCATGGAATTCTATTGAAACGTTTTTTTTTCTCTGATTCATGTAACCCTATGATAGGCGCGTGTATGCACCTGCGAGCAAGCGGAGATCTTTATCTCCTCGGGACTTGCCGGTGATCATACAATCTTAGCGCAGCGAGATTAGCAGTCTCCGGCTCTCGAAAATATTTATCTATGTGTCAATAGATAATTTTTACGAAACTCGGTGACTGGTAGCATTATATTGTACAAGTGCAATTGACCTATTCAGTGCGCGGGATTAGAGTGACACATTTTTATATGGCTCTATTTTTCGGGTTTATGGTATTATTGAAATTCATGAGGAGAGAAGCGTCTGTGCTGATAATCTAATACTGTAAATATTTGTTTTTTTTTCTACTTGAAAAATCGAAAAATTAGGCCGACGTTACACCCCCACCGAAAGATGGTCACTAGAGGAGTGTAAAGACGAAAGTTACCATTATCATAATTGTGATGGTCTTCTATGCTTTTGGATAGTTACCATTCAAGTCCGGCTCACGTCATGAGGTTGTTATTGGCGAGGGTTATTCATGTTGAAAAACTCCTGCTGAACTGCAGCGGTAGGGTAATGTCTGGGACTTGCTTCTGGCGCTGAAGCTTCACTAGTTTCAGTTTTACTCTTGTTGAGAGGTACCATTACTTCCGGTATGTCCAGTTGGTCAGTTGCTGGTGATGAATTATCCTTTGTTCTGAGATGGATCAATAAATGAGTCACCGAGCTCCAAATGGCTCCTAGCAAGTGAGCAGACCATCCATAAATGGAGTGGAGTGCATATCCTTGTATGGCTATATCTATTAGCATTTTTACGGCGTGGACAATCATCAGTATGGCGATGACCCCAGCGCTGATGGTGCCGAATGTTAAAATCTTTGCCCATAGACGATCCCATGAACTGAGGATTATTTTCTCTACAGCTCCTTGGTTGAGCAACTTGAGGATTGTCCCTTCATTGTCAGCAACGGGATGTCCTCTGATTTCCCGGGCTAAGTCGTTGATGAGTGATATTGTTTCTACAGGAAACATGATTCTCTCCCTGAGCTGCTCTAGGTCTTTTTCAGTGTATATTCCACTAGTTGCCAATTCAGATGGGTTGGTGTATTTCCAAGTTGGTTTAGTTAAGGGGTTATGCCTGAGTTAGAATCTTGAAAAAAGCAATTTTTTTTTTATTGACTTTTTTTATAGGAAATTGTCCGTAGAATACGATGCTGAAGTCCCTTTTGTCCAAAAAAAATTTGGCTCAAAGCTACGGACCAAAAACGGAAAGCATATAGCTTTTAGCAAATAGCTTTTTTTAGCAAATAGCTTTTTTTTTAAAAAAACTGTAATTTCCGCGTTTTTATTTTTTAGTGCTATATAAGTGAACATGATTTTTTCGCACTTTTAACGCTTCTAATATATGATATATATATGATATTTGTATGTAAAATACAATAAAAATATTTATTTTGCAATAAATAATGTTAAAAAGATATTGATAATAAAAAATTAAAAAATTAAAAAATTCTTGTATTTACTCTTTTTTGTTTATTTATATTGAACATTTATAAAAAAAAACATGTGCTTATATATCGTGCTCTGTAAAACATCAAAAAGGCACAAGTATTCACTAAGAAATAAAGTTTTGAATATCGCGAATTTTGAATTTCGCGCTTACCGACCGGGCGGTATGATGCTTGTTCGAAAAGGCGATATAGTCTAGATATCTGTTTTACCATACAGTTCAGTAGCAATACCACTTGCTTTGAATGTATACTTTTTTCTGCTTTGCTCAATATTATTAAATAATTAATTTTATAATATTGATAGCAAAAAAGTACAGGTAAAAGTGTAAAGTGGTGTTCAAAATGAATCCAGACAAGAGAAACAGAGTACCAGGATCATCAGATAAAAAAGGAAGATTTGGAAGAAGAAAGAGAAGAGCTCATGTTTTTCAACGCAAACAACAAAAGGAAGTTTCAGGATCAGGATCAGGATCAGGACCAACATCTTTACAACCAGGACGAGCCACAGCAACCACTTCAGGACCTACGCCTGATACGCATCCACCTTCAACATCCAGGGCACGGAGTCCAAGACCTGCTGCGCAAGCTCTACCAGGTACTTCAGCACCATTTACACAGTCAGAAATTACTGTGTCTAGGTCTAGGCAAAAATTAAAATCTAAATATTTAGAACCTAGTGCGGCTCAAAATAGAATTTTCGACATTTCATTGCTTCTACCAGGATTACAGCAATTTCTGGCCTGTAAAGCTTGTGGTGGATGCATTAGATTTGCAGAACTTGATGTACGAGGTCTTGGTAGCAAACTATCCATCACCTGTACTTCATGTAATGCAGTTGCTTTCATCGACTCCTGCAGAAAAATAGGGAAACAGAGTAATGCTTACGAAGTGAACAGACGAGCAGTTCTAGCCATGAGAAGTCTTGGTCATGGACACGCTGGTTTGAGCACTTTATGCGGAGTAATGGATTTTTCTACTCCAATCTCCCATAGTAATTTTGATAAAATCAATCAAGACTTGAACGATGCAAGCAAAAGTATAGCTCAGAAGTCGATGCGAGCAGCTATGCAGGAAGATTGCAGTGGTATAGATCAAGAAGATGACCACGAAACAGTGTCAGGCGATGGTAGTTGGAGGAAACGAGGCCACTCTTCCCTACAAGGTGTTTCAACATTGATACGCCATGCCAATGGAAAGGTGATCGATGTTGCTCCAAAGCAATCGTTTTGCCTGGCTTGTGAAAAGCACCCAGAAGAGGATACAACAGAGTACAAGGAATGGTATGAAGCCCACCAAGGAAAATGTTCTGCCAATTACGAAGGAAGCTCTGGCAAGATGGAAGTGGATGGTGTAGTCGAGATGTTCAAGAAATCGGAGTCCATTCATGGGGTCAGATATAGAAATTACATTGGAGACGGGGATTCCAGGGTCTTCAAGGCACTTTCCGATGCCAAGCCCTATGAAGATTTTACCATCAACAAGAAAGAATGTGTGGGACACGTTCAGAAGAGGATGGGAACGAGACTCCGAAACTTGAAGAAAAGCTTGGCTGGACAGAAGCTCTCAGATGGCTTGGGCATCGGTGGAAGAAACCGTCTAACTGCTCAAAGGATTGATCAGTTGACGAAGTACTATGGCAATGCCATCAGAGACCATAGTAATTCTGTTGAGGAAATGTCCAACGCTATCTGGGCAACATTTCATCATAAAAAATCAACAGATGAACACCCTACTCACCACCTTTGTCCACAGGGATCCAAATCTTGGTGTAAGTGGCAGAAAGCCAAGGCAAACAACAACTTGAAGAAATTTCATCATGGGGATAGCATTCCTGCTGCTGTCATGGATGCAATTGAACCCATTTATCAAGACTTGACGAAACTGGACTTGCTTGAGAGATGCATTGGAGGTTTCACGCAAAACTCCAATGAAAGTTTCAATCACTCGATTTGGAAACTCATCCCCAAGCACAGTTTCAGTGGTCTGATAGTCCTTGAAATTGGTGTTTATATTGCAGTCACCATCTTCAATGACGGCAAAGCAGGAATGCTTGAGGTCATGAAGAAATTTGGCCTTGCACCAGGATCCTCTGCAGTCAACTGGGCCAAGACTCAAGATGAGGATAGGCTTCAATTGTCCAGCAAACGAGAGTTGGAGTCCACCCTAGAAGCACGTCAAGCCAGAAGGAGAAGAAGCCATCAGGATGAAGACTTCTACAGAGCTGGAGCATATTGAATGCATCTACACATTACACAAAAAAACTCACACACCATACACAACCTCACATATAAAACATAAATGCATTTCACTCCAAAACACTCGAAACAAAATCACAATTTTTTCCTTTCTTCTCATTTTTTTTTCATGTTTTTTTTCATCTTTTTTTATTGTTTTTTAAATTTTAAATTCAAACACTTTGACATATACAAACAGCTTCAGCTTTGTAGCAGTCTGTAGCTGAATGGAATGTAGGTCACAGAATGCAAGCTAAACAGCTGATTAGAGCTGTCTGCTTGCTTTCTGCTTCCTTACCATCAGGCTCATCTGGATTTTTTCTAACCTGAATCTTGGCATACAATGGTAGTGCTGCTCTTTTTTCATAAAATGTAAGTATATAAACTTAGTTTTTAACAATAAAAAACATTTTTATAGGTTAATTATAAAAATGTTTGAAAATGAGAAAAATTACTTTTTATTTTAATTTTTCATTTTGCCTTTTTCAGAGGACTGGACACGAGTATAATTTTTGGATCATGCCCCAAACCGTACAAAGATGACCAGGACATCCCTATTATTCATTTAAAAAGGTCCAGGTGTGGAAAAAAATTGTAAGTACATTTTATATAATTAAATGTTACGTAAAACTTTAAATGCTGTTTTCTCAAATTTTGAATTTTTTATGATTCTAGGTCAGTTACCGCAGGATTTTCTCAGGATCCATAACTCCAATTAGGCTGAAATTTTTTATACAACTCCAGGAAACCCTTCTTCACAGCCTAAGCGGAGCCAAATTGGCCAAGATAAGTTAAAAGTGAATGTTATGTATGTAAACATTCACTATAATTACTTATATTATAACTTATTTGTTACTAATTATTGAAAATTTGTATTTTTCAGAAAAGTCTTCCGCTCATGCTGAGGAGAGGCACATTTAGAAGAAATTCCATCCAGTTTGGCTTGGATTCATCACCCGGATGATGAGAAATCATGCGGTAAAGGAGAAAAAGTACTGAAATTCAGTGCTTCACACATGGGATTGTTTAAGCAGTAAGTATAGATATATCATATTCTAAAAATATGCAAAATTACAATAAATATGTATATTTGAACTACCAAAAAGATTTTTTATGATACTACTTATGTATAATTTTTTATTGCCTATTAACTAATTATTTATTTTTTTCAGGTTTAACTCAGGCATAACCCCTTAAAGGTTGTAGAATCTCCGGTGCGTGGATTTGAGTTGGTTTGTGTGTAATCTTGTACCAGGATTTATCAATGTAGTAGGATACTGGTAGTATTTCGTTGCATTGGATGCGAGTTCCTGCCGATTTGAGAATGTGAGTTCTGGCGGTCATGTAATACGTATGGTTGTTGTATTCTACTGGTAATTCCGCATAGCATATATCTTCTTGGTGAACACGTACTCCTACTGGGATGCATTTAACGATATGTACCACTTCGCCTGCATCCACGGCCATATAACCTGGGCCTTTCATGAGATCGTAAGCGAACTCATCTGGTGTTTGTACGGCAATTGACAAGGAATTCTTGAGTGTTTGCTTCTCCAATTCGCATTTTTGAACAAACACGTCATGATAAAGTGCATTAATTTGTTTACGCATATGTTTTTCTACATATACGAATTTGGAATTTACGTAATTAAAAATATCTAAGTTAGCTACATTTTTCTGTCCGGGGGAGGCGAACGTTCGTCCGGCTACGGTATTAAATATGAATAGTTTTGGGTGTTCTGTGGCTCGAATAACGTATCCGCACAGTTGCTTCTTTCCCTGGGTTGCTAAAGCGAAAGTTACATCGTCGGAGGTTACAGTGTATACCGGTCGTTCATCGTTTTTTAAGTCTACAGCATAATCGGCTTGTCCTTCGTAGAGTACAGTGTATTGATCGAATCGGCATGAGTCAACGGGGAGGTTATCCCAAAAGGTGTAACCGTTAGTTAAGTCTAAACAATTCTTTTCGGTAAAGGTACAGCTAGTTCCGGAATCTAAGTGAATCTTATTGTTATTAAGTGATATTCTCGCGGTATGTGTTCGCAACGTTAGTTTAATGGTTCCTTGCACAACCACATTATCCCATGTACCAAATGGATCTGAATATTATGTACCGCGGCATTCCCCATTGTGGGTTAATGTTCCAGCTAAAGTAATTGGTCTAGTGCTGGTACTGTTGACCTTGAATCTATCTAATATGATTCCATTGGATAGCACGAGTGATCCATGGTTGTGTAAGTTATGGCATATTCTTTCAGATGTTTCTAGAATGTATTCGTTAAATCCATACTGATACAGCGGATGTGTGGGAGTGCATTCCGCAGTAATAAATATTTCGCTGAATTTCGATCTTGCATTGTTATACAGTGGTTTCGGTGAAATCGTTGAGTTGCAGGAGTTGGATGTAGTGTTGAGTGGTGTTAACGATTGGTCTGGGTATGTTGCATTCACCGACATCGCGTAAGGATATGGTGTCCAGATGTACTGCATATGATGAGGAGTGTAAAGAAAGTCGTGAGGTACATCGTTGAGAATGTTGTGGTTGGTTTATTGTTCTCTTTTTTTTCTGTAATCAGGAAATATTTTATAACTATTCAATGTTGAGAAGCCACATAAACGGTTAGGGTTTTGCAGAAAATGACAATCACAGAAGCATTAGTTAGTATTTTCTGAATCTTTCACTGAAGATTTCTTTTTTGTTAATGGTGAGAAACTATTGATATAGGAGGTTCTCAACCGGTTTGTATTAACTATTTTGTTCTTCTTTTTTGTTATTTGAATGCGTACATTGTGGTTGCCTATAACTTCTGTGATTTTATATGGACCAGAGTAAGGATTCTGAAACTTAGTCGGCTTATGGCCTCGAAGTAAATAAACGAAATCTCCTAACTTAAATTCCACGGGTTTAAGTGTTTATCATAATATTTCTTAGATCTATTCTTAGAGTCTACTAAATTGTTATATACTAATTGTCTAATTCCATTTAATCTTGTAACTAAATCCTCAATGTATCCTTTATAAGTTGGCAACAGATCGCCTTCCCGCAAAGGATCACTGGAGGGTAAGCGAGCTAATCTCCAAATACTACTTCATAAGGGGTATGCTTAGTACTTTCTTGGACACAGGTGTTATAATTGAGCATAGCAATTTCTAGCCACGCGTCCCATTCTTCATCTTTATCGGTGTACATCTTTAAAAATTCACTCAGTGCGTGATGGGATCGCTCAAGCGATCCATTAGACTGGGGGTGAAAAGCAGTCGTACGGATGCGTTTGATCTTAAATCTCTTGGCGATACGTCCCATGAGTTTGCTGAGGAAGTTCTGTCCTTGGTCAGTGAGAACTACTCGTGGTGCTCCGAAAATGCATATGAATCGTTTAACGAAGGCGTCAGCAATAGTTGAGGCAAGAGTATTTCCTAATGGTACTGCTAAACAGTATTTTGATAACTGATCTTCGATGGTCAGGATGTATTCAAAACCATTTTTGGTCTTAGGCAATGGTCCAACGATGTCCATGGCAATTTTATCGAATACAGAACCAGGAGTATCGGTTATGACCATTGGTTGCTTGGTTTTTAATCTTACTAGTTTTTTCAGTTGGCATTCTATACATTGTTGGATGCGTCGTTGTATATCGTCTTTGAGTCCTTCCCAATAATAATGATGGCGAATTCGGTTGAAGGTTTTTGAAACTCCACGGTGTCCTCCTATTGGTGAGTTATGTAATTCGTGGAAAATTTCATCACGTTTCTCCAAAGGTACATACTTAATGGTACCTTTGCAGATAATTATTTTTACATCTAAATCCTTAAGGATGGACTTGATTAGCGCTAAAATCTCAGACCAATCAAGGTTATCAATACGTGGACTATATGCTATATTTATAATAGGTAAGTGTTGTTCTAAAATATAATCCTTAAGTTTGGTTAGCGTCGTTTGGATATGGTTTTTAGTATGAGTGATCGATTCAGGACTGGGTCCTCTTATGCATAACGATATAATGGTTAGATTATTTCTTTTATAGCAATTAAGGCTATCTATATTTACGTCTAATTTTTCTTCTAATTTATTTTTTTCTATTAGTAATCATGGAACCTTCATCGCAGGGTGAGCCTTCACAACTGACAAAACAGATGATGGGTTCTTTTCTGAAATGTATTATATCTTTGACTTCTACTATTTTACATTTTTGAGGCACTTCTGAGGGTGCAATTGTTAATTGACTTTTCTCCGTTAAAGATTTATGGGATACTCGGTCTATTGATCCGACCTCGGTTCCTAGGAGTTTGGAACTGGCTTTGTCAGTCGGTGGTTGCTCAATGTCTAGATTTTTGATTTGGGACGTAGATTGAGGAGCGATGGATTTAGCTGTTCGTTCAGGTGTGGTGACTACCTTACTTAATTGATCCAGGAGACTGGATACGTCTAATCTAGGTGCATTCTTACGAGGTCGACCTCGTTTCTTTAAAGTATGTTGTGGAACATAACTCTTTTTTGTTTTAAAGGTTTTCTTAGTTCGTGTTGATTTATTCTCGGCAGGTTTAATGCTTAGTTCTAAAGGATTTTTGCGAGGCCTTCCTCTTTTCCGTGGAATGCCTGGATCTTTTCCGGGTGTAATGTTGGATGGTAGGGTTTCGTGTATTAGCTTAGCTTCATCTTTGTTGGTCTCCTTGGACAATTGCTGCTGCCTGCGTGTAATTACATGAATATCAGCCGGCTCAACAGGATTGCTTAAAACGCCATTTTAGTACTCGAGTATTAAGATCGGCGGTTTTGAACCAAACTAGAGGTTGATGGTCTGTAAGGATTTTAATCTTTTTACCATAAATGTAATCTTTGAATGTTTTCATGATTGGACTGGTAAACCTATTGACTCAGCATACTTTCCAATTTTCATATTTGCGATTTTCATTTCTTTCAGTTGGAACTGTCCAAACTCAGATTTTCTTGAGTTATCACAAAGGTCGTCAAACAACAAAGTGGAGTGGTGTCGGTTTACAAATAATAGCTGATGATTAAAATCAAGAATAGCTTTATTTTCAATAAAGAATTTCCCTCCCAATATACCCTCACAATGAATAGGGTAATTATCAGGGATTAGATGGAAAAGTGTTTGGCATCCAGCTATCTCCATGTTTGCGGTTCCGAGCGTCTGAATAGATTCTTGACCTATTCTTTTTAAATAAGTTCGCTGGGAATGATTGATCTCGCAAATTGTAGGTACGAAATTAACTTTCATTAAATTCAGCTCAGATCCGGTATCCAACATTAATTGTCCGCGATTAATTGAGGGTGGATTTTGAACATCAATGTAAGGGACTGCAGTTTCTTCGAAATATGATCCTATTTTCATTAACTGGTTTTCAAAAAGGTTATTGTCTCTGTATAACTGAATAGGCCATTCTCCCTGCTGGACCTTGAGTATGTTGGTGTTAAAATCCAATACTGCACAGTCTCCCTTTAAATTCATGGACCCTATGATTCCATCAAATATTATTAATGGGAAATCATCTGGTATAACGTAGAATGAAAATAATGATTCACGTATCTTTATCTTTACTGTTCCTAGCTTTCTTATTTCAGTGGGTCCTAGACCTCTGAGAGATAGGTGTAAATCTTTTTTTATATCTCTAGGATCTCTTACTGCTCCAATTTTTATGAAGCTGAGTTCGAACCCTGTGTCTATAAGGATGTGAACTGGTTTTTCTCGCCATCTATTCTTAAGTTTTAAATACGGTAGGTATTTAAAAGTTGTTTTTAATTCAAGGGTACGAGTTCCTCCAGGAGCTGGTTGAAATTCCCTTGGTTTGAACGCTCCGGGTTCCTCTGGGTCTCGTTTCCCGCGTTCGAAGGACGAGATCCTTGAGAGTTTCCCTGATTTCGTTGTCCTTCATTATACTGACGCTTACGGCATTGATCGATGGTATGCCCTTTTATGTTACAATAGTTGCACGTTAGGTTAAGATTCTTGACTCTGCAAGTAGCGGCTGTATGACCATTACCATTGCACAGTTGGCAGGAGAGTTGTCTTCTCGCATCTATTTGCGATTGTTGATTGTCACGTGGTTTGAGTGAGTAACACTTGGTGGCTGAGTGGCCAGGCTTTTGACAGACTTGGCAGACCACTGTATTTTGTCTATTAGTGTATGAAGTAGTGGAATTACTTCTGGGTCTCAAGCTGTAACAAACATTAGCCAGATGACCAGGTTTTTGGCATACTTGACATACGATCTGATTTCGATTTGATTGGGATTCATTTTGCCTACAAGATTTAGCTGAATGTCCAACCTTATTGTATATCTGGCATGTTCCAATTTGTTTACAATGGCTGGCGGTATGGCCTTCTTGTTGGCAAATTTGACATGTCATTTTTATTTTTAGCAATCCTTGAGCATGTATAGTACAATGCTCTAAGACGTGTCCTGCTTGGTTGCAAAATTGGCATTTAGTGTTGCAGCTGCACTTATCATCGTCAGGTGCCTTACATACTGAGCAAGCGAATACCTTTTTTCGTATTCCACTGGAGGGTACCTTATCTGAATTGCTACGCTCCCTAATTTCTTTTTGATTGGCTAACTTTCTTTCAATAGCTATTGCTTTCTTAACAACATCAGTTATGACATCGTTAGGTGCTGTGTCTAATCTTTGTTCAATGTCTGAAATTAGTCCTCTCTTAAAGCAATCAATCACATTAGCTTGAGTAGAGGTACGGAATTCGTTTGGAACCGTGCCATTCTCAATGGCGTAAGATTCTAGTATTCGCTTTCCCAGATCTTTGACTCTGTTGGCGAAACTGATAACTGTTTCGTCACTGTGCTGGAATTCATTTCATATGTCACCCAGTAGCTGAGCCACAGTTCGAGTTGGTGAATATATTCCCTTTAGGAATGCCAATAATAAATCTATGGTGGTAAATGCTTGGCGGGCTTCACCTTGTACCTTGCATCTAATCAATCTGGTCAGGTTTGGTTCGACCGCTGCTTCTATCATGTCCTTTCCTTCCAAACAAGCTTCCGAGAATTGACTGAAAGGGACATTACTTCCGTCAAAATCAGGAATAACCCGAAGTGCATCTTTAATCGATACTACTTGGTTAAATTGGAGGGAGTTAACGCCTCCGATTCCTACGCCTTGGCCTACACCTGAACCGTCTCCCACCATTTCGATTATGGGTTGTTCCCCTAGGGGTGAAGGTGTACCTATTGGAGGTGGCTGCACTTCCTCGTTTACGCTAAATGAACTCAAACTTGGAGCAGATGGTCTGAGAAGTATAGTATTTCGTCTGGGAGATGGCGAATCTTGTCCACTTCCAATCGGATAATCGTCGTACCACTCTTCTATACCCTTAGGGATGGGCAATATCTTTTCCTCGTCCTGCTCTGTGGTTAGGGATTTTTCAATATCTCTTAACCCTTTTATAATATCGTCTACTTCTACTTCTGGTTCTGATTCTTCCGAGTTAACCAAAGTTGAATCTCCGTGGATCGAAGATACAGGAGTCGAACTTCTAGCTAGGCCTTCTGCTCCAATCGGATCATCAGAGTATTGGTCTAACTCTTTATCTGATTCCGATCTATTCCAGTCGTTTTCAATCGCTGGTCCAACGGGAGCTGTGTTATCCTGAGGAATACGCGGTCTGCGACGAAAGGGATCTTGATCATCTAATTGCTCTGTAGGGGTCTCTCTAAATATTTTATCCCGTTTTGCGAAAGGATCAAGATTAGCCAGGTCTTCGGCGCTAAGGTGATTGACACCTAGTTTTTTCGCTACTTGTCGGGTGAGCTTCTTCTTATTAGTCATAAACCTCTTAGTTAGTAATACTAGTCTAAAATTCTAGTTCTAACTCAATATTTTCTTTAGCATAGAATTCTTTCAAGTCAGTATTAAGTGATTTAATGGTAACTCTGTATTAATAACCAATTGGCTTTGAATACTGGTTTTAAAATAGACACACATGGTAACTGCTTTACTAATTCTAATTAAAGTGGAATGTAATGATTTTATCAAGGGTTCTGGAAAATTCAGGAATGTGGATGCAATAATTTGATTACTCCCGACTTGGATATACCTTAGCCTTTTATTTTTATAAGTTATGATCTGAATCTCCTTATTCTGGAATTGAGTGATATCGCTGGTGGTGAGGAGTACTGTGGGTTTCCAGAACGTTGATCTGTTGAAAGCCGTGCAATGTGGCCTTGGTCACGATACACAACAATCCTTTTACAATTTTTAATTCAGACCGTAAATTTGTGATCTGGTCAGCAGTAAAACATTGCTGCTGTATTAATGTGCGTTGAACGCGGTCTTGAGTACCCAGATCGTCATATAGGTAATTAATTCTTATATTTGTTATGCAATTTTCAGCGTTTTGCTGCGAGCAAGATTTTTTTACGGAGACTATATCTGACAATAATCCTTTTATGACCTCATTTACCAATGTTTGAAACTTATTTTTAAATTCTACTTGATTTCCGTGAAGCTCTTCAATAGCCGTCTCTAATTCGTTTAGTTTCTCGATGACTTCTGAAGGCACGAAATCGGAAATGAATGAAGGATACACTGTAAAATAAAGAGAAAAAAAATATTGACCTTTGGCTTTTGCTAATTCAGTTTTATTTTCTATTCAATCAATAAATCGTTTGATTTACTACTTTATCAGATATTCGCGTGCGACGGAGCAATTAATAATTGCTCGTCGTATTTTTATGCCACCAGCTGACTCGAGCTACTGGGAATGACAGCCCCAGTAGCAGAGCCAGCGCCATGTGGCCACCTCCGAAATTGTCTCTGCTCGACCGCGTGCGGAGCGCCGGAGGTGACGTAGGGGGATACACCTGCGCGACCTGCCGGCGCTCGAGGAAGAGTCCCGCAGGAAGCGAGACCGCAGCGCGCACGCGGTCACATGCACGAGCGCGTGTGTGAGAGAGAGAGATAGCGAGAGTGTATGAGAGCGCCGGCCGAGAACGCTGAGAGAGAGGGAAGCGCTCGGCGCGGCGCATGAGAGCGAGAGAGAGAGAGAATGATTCGCGCGGCTACTGTACAGTCCCAATGTACAGTAGTACTATATAGAGGATTATACTATAGGTGCATGGGGGAATGGCGGCCGCCAGCTAGAACTAACTAGCTGGCATTAGGGTCCGTCTACATGAACTCATATGTAACATAGAGGATTTTTGAATATCGCGCGCATCGATCGCTTATCTATAGGGGGCGCCACCGGATGGACGTGAATATTGATTAATTGATATTCATCGATGAAGGGGGCGCGGATCGATAAGGAAATAGAGGATATAGAGGGCAGTGATTGTTTTTCCAACCAATAAGAGAATTTAGAATATGAAAAGAGGGCGCTGGGAAAACTCACTGATATGGAAATTTATAGTGGTAGTGAATCGATAGTCCAATCGATGACTAATCAAGGATTGAGGACCAATTGCGTAATTTTGCGGCCGAGGAGACGTTTCCGTGAAGAAGGAGGCCGAGTGGGGAAATTCGGCGTCCTTCCTCGCTCGGAGCGTCGGCCTCGGCCATTCCGTTCCTGGAGCCCCTGGCATCCACAGCTATTATTGTTTTGAGTTGGAGAAGTAATTTTTGAGAGAGAGAGAGAGGATTTTGGAGTTCTACTTGGAGAGTTTTTCCGTGAGTTTTTGCAGCGGTTCTGGCCTGGTCCGGAGGAGTTTTCCTTTGGAGTTTTGAGGAGAAATATTGAAGTTTATCTAAGTCTGGTTCGGACGACTATTCTTGTGGGTGAGAATTTAATATAAATTTCTGAAGTATTCTTGTACAGCGGCATTTGGAGAGTTTTGGCGGCCATTTTCGGGGTTTTAGGTTCTCGTGTGTTTTCGGGTTTTTCAGATAACGGATGCAGTTGGCCCTTATTTGATTATTTGTTTTATTCGAGTAGATTCACCGTAGAGGAACTTTCGTGGCCCCTTTATTTCTAGCTTTTCCAATCCATGGAGGTAGTTATAAGGCCGCTGGCCCATGAGTGATATTTAAAATCAGATCGATTATTGTTTGCCATTATTCTCAATGTAATTGGGGGTAAAAGAATATATTTTTGGGGTTTTGAGTTCAATCAAATATACTGTGTTATCAATTTGCTACCGATTTCCGTCCCGCATCCTCTCATTCATTTGAATTCCATTCCTGAATTAGGAGTAAGCCGTCTATATAAATAAATTTGTTAATGACTGGAATACTCGTGCGGGCGAGGTAAATTCCACGTCACACGCGTTCTAGATCAATCCGCGTTTCGGTACAATTGCTTTTAATGTCAATGATGTAACGAGAAGAAAAGAAGGAGAAAATGTTTATTTTTCGGTCAATATGGTAATTTATCTAAAGCTTAATCTTAAGGAAGGTATACTCTTAAGTAGTAGGGATGCTAGGGTTAGAGTTTTTTTTCATCAAAAATAAGAATTCTGGTATGTTTTTTTTTTCTTTCTTATAAAGGTAAAAATGGTTCTTTATTACTAATTAGATTCCGACAATACAAAATTTTAACTTAATTTAGTAAATCTTATTTTAAAAGAAGGTTTCCCTTCCTGCGTCGTATAAGGTATAACTTTGATTCTAAAATATGAGCATAAATTGCCGCTAAAGTTCTCTCTGGACTGGCCCTGTACTGGCGAACAATTATCTGCCTTACTACTAGGAGAGGTTGCAGGAGTGTAATTGGGGGTTTGGAGTGGATAACTGTTATAGCTGGATATAGAGGAAGTAGATAAGGGAGATAGTGGACTGGAACTGATAGGGCAGTAAACAGGACTACTTCCCACTGAGCTAATGGTCAGGTAACAAGGAGTAAGATCTCCTGATGAAACTGGAACGGACTCGTTTATTTCCCGGAATCTCATTGAAGACAGACAAGAATATTCACTCAACTTAATAGTTGTATACAATGCAATTTCTTATGTTTAATTTAAAGCATTGTTCGTATTTTTTTAAGATAAGGAATGATCTTAATTATTAAGTTCACTTAATATTAGTAATTTTTATGATTATGGGACAAAAAGTAGAAGTGTAGATGAATTACCATTGACACACCTTGCACTTAACTAGGTAGGGTGCTGTGTCGCTGATGTTATGGATCGGTTAATGGAAGGGAAGAGGAAGATTGGAACTGGTACTCAAATATCTCTATAGGTATATATATTTTTTTTTATCTACTTAATTACTACGTTGTGTCTTTTACAAAAGTAATTATTGTATTTACTATGGTAAATTAAGTGTAGTTTAAGAGGTAGGGTTATTGTTTTTTTTCTTGTTACAATGTTAATAGTGGATTGCTAGTTGATTAAAGTTTTCACTTAATGTATCTAGTTCAGTATCGGATACGGGTAATCTTTGATTTATTTGCAGAAACCCTTGACGAGTTGTCTGGGTCACTGAGGAAACAATGGCTCTCAGTTTATTCAAATCTCTTCGCGTCTGGAAGTTGAAACTTTTATGCAATTTATGCATCTGGTGGCTAGCGAGACGGAATTTTACTGCTTGCTCCTTTTCCCTTTGAAACGCCCTTACAGTTTGGTTGTTTCGTTCCTGGTAACGGTCTCCTTGCTCATGGAGTGATTGTATGTACCGATATAAGTCCTCTATATGAAAATTTTCCTGCACTTCATTTGCTTCTATTCGGTTACTGAGTTCACGCTGTGTTTCTCGAACCTCTACCAACGCCTTCTGTAATTTGGCCACCGTGAGGTCTAGTGCTTCCAATCGACCAAGGATTTGTTTAAAGACTGATTCTACTGGGTTCATCTACAAAAACATGATGAAAGGATTGAAAAATAGATGTTTCCTTATTTCTACTCTTAATTAATAAGGTATGCAAAATAGGTATGATAGACTTAGTAGTAGATAGTGAGAAAGATTGTTCATGCACTAAAGAGGCATAGCTTATATTTACTATTTTAGAATAAAGACAGCCTATTGAAAGCTTCGCTTAAGTTTTCCAATTCGGCGGTTGGTACGCGTGAGTTGATATTGGTGTTCTGGAATCCTCTTAGGGTTGCTCCGGTAATAATACGAAGCAATCCCTGGAATTTCCTCCATTTACTTTCCAATATATTATTGTTCTTGGTCAGTTCATTTATCGAGAGTTAAATCTTCATATGTGTTTGATGATGTTGGGTATCAATTTCGTGCCAACCTTCCGCTAGGATGTGATACAACTCGCTCTCAAAGTCGATTCTATTCCGAATCCTTTCTATAGCGTCTAATATTAATTCCTGCGTCCGTTTAACTTCCTGCAATTCGTCGTGCAGGAGGGTTGTAGTGCTTTCGGTAGCTGATAATCGGTTGCTGATTGCACCCGCGGCGATTTCGCTGGTAAGGGTGGGAATCATCTACAAATAGACATAAAGATTGGACGATAGTCACTTGAATTGGTAATGATTCAATATTGTACAAATAAAATTAGGAATGAAAATTTTAATTACGGGTTTAGTTCACTATTTAGTGATGAAAGAGAATCTTCTTGTTCATTTAAAATGTCCAAACTATCTTCTATAATCCATAGTTCATTGGTATCAGATAGGGAATATCTCGGTTTCCTACTGTAAGGAAAGAACCAGGGGATCTCCACTTGGGTGAGGTAATCGTTTCTTCTTCCAGCAATCTCTAACCAACGATTGACGTTTCTAAACGCAG
>JACCIB010001858.1:0-17765 GCA_018906965.1 Philotrypesis tridentata | reverse complement strand
TAGTGAGTTTCAGGATACTAGTAATGTTTGCTCAAGTAGAAATAATTTGTTCTAGTGAAAATTTATTAAACATGGCTCCTAATGGCACTGATAACACTGGTGACAAGTTAAATCGAAAGCCGATAAAATTGAGTTTAGAAAAGATTGCTAATTATGTACCGGATTTTGATGGAAAAAATATGTCACCTACAGACTACATAGATGTTTTGAAAGACGTAAAAAATTTAATTGATGATATTGATGAAAAAAATGTAACAAGTTTGCTAATATTTAGATTAAAGGGTGAAGTAGGAAGAGCATTGAGAAACAATAATTTGGATTCAATTGCAGAGTTAATAGATGCAATACGAGTATTATATCCTATTTTAGAAGATATTCATGAATTATATGCAAAAGTCGTAAAAATTTTTCAATGGAATAATGAGTCCGTATTATCTTACAATAATAGAGTTAAAGATTTAGTTTTAAAAATTAAAGAACTGAAAAAATTGGAGGGTCTTTCGGAAGCTGAGGAAAGAAGTTTTGCAGTGCAATTAGATAGTAAAGTAGCAAGTAGCTTTAAAAAAGGGTTAAAACCTGAAATAAAATATGAATTGGGAAATGAAAACACATTTCCTCAAATGTCCACAAGCTGCGCTTAAAATAGAAAAGGAATTAGAAAGACGAAAGGGTTTTAGTGAGAGTTTGATAAATAATTTTTATGGGGAAAAAGCCGAGCAATTAAATAAAGTCATGTTTTGTCAAATGTGTAAAGATCGCGATCATGAAGCATTATTTTGCAAAAATGCAGGATGTATATAATGCAAAGAAGATGATCATGTCTCAAATAATTGTAATGCAGTCAAGGATAAAATAAAATTAATTTGTAATTTTTGCAGTAAATCGGGTCATTCAATAAGCTCTTGTAAATTGAATAGAAAACAAAACTTTCATTGTCAATATTGCCAAGAAATGGGACACGAAGCTTCGCAATGTACATATATTTTAGAGTATATATTATGTTTAAAATGTAAAGAACCAGGACATAATCCTAATAAATGTGTAAATTCATCTATTCAAAATTCAAGAAAATGTAGTTTTTGAAATAGCTTTGATCATACTGTTCAAAATTGTCCAGAAGTATATTGTACGCGATGTAATAAAAGAGGTCATACTACAAAATTCTGTACATTGGGTGAAAATAAATTTAGATTTTGTACAATTTGTGAAACTACAGAGCATGATAATCTAGTACAAGATTATAAGGCTAAGCAGCAAGTGAAATGTCAATTATGTGAAGGTTTAGGACATGAAGTAAAAGACTGTGAAAAATTTAAAGCAGTACAAAGTAATCAACAATTTAATAGAAACGGGTATAGGAGTAGCTATGCGAATAATAGGAATAATTTTAATAATGCTAATTACAATAATAATCAACAGCAGCAAAGATTTTATGGGAATAGAATCAAACAGCAAAATCAAAATAATTATAATAATGTGGGAGTAAGAAAAGTGTGTGAATATTGTAATTGGGGAGGACATTCAATTGATGAATGTAGAAAATTATCAGCTTTAAAAGCTTCGCAGGAAAAGTGTGGATTTTGTAACAAAATACGTCATAGAGTTATAGTAATTGTGATGAAGTAAAAAAATTAGAAAATCAGCAAAAACAATTTTGTTCAGGTTGTAAGGGTGTTGGTCATACTCTAAATAATTGCTTGAGAAAGAATCAGGGAAACTTCAGTTCTCTTCCTGGAAGGAACGCGTAGGAAGGGATCATAGTAAAGCGTTCCCATTACAAATTGAGAGTAATGAAAATGATAAATTTAACAGTATGAGAAATAACGCATGTCAATATAATAATGATCTAATAGATTTGTTATTTGAAACCTATGTGTTAAAGCTAGAAAATCTTTTGCAATATATTGAAATTATGGGTGAATTTTCGAACACTACATATAAACTATTAGTAGAGAGTGGTGCTCAATTAAATATTATAAAGAAAGATAAATTAATTGCTGATGTAATTAATACTAGTAATAGAATTATGATTTCTGGAATTACGGAAAATTCCATTAGAACGTTAGGTTCCGTTAAATTATTCATAAATGATACAGATTTTGATTTTCATGTAGCCCCAGATGGTTTTTCAATTCCTTATGATGGTATTTTAGGTATAAAAGCACTATTAGAGCAAAAACTAAGATTAGATAAGGGTTACTTAGAAATAAATGGAAAGAAAATTCCATTGAAATCAGTTATACATAAGTATGAAAATAATATTAATGTTCTAGATTTAAAGGAAAATATAGGGATTCAGAATTTAGTACCAATTTTTTATGAAAAAGTACAAAATATGAATTTAGAATTTTCTTAAATGATAAAATTAAAACTGTCAATAATACTGCAGAATGTAGTAATGCATGTAATATAATTACAACTATGATTGTTGATTTAAGGGATGATACCCATGTTATTAAGGATAATGTAATAAATATAGGGAATATATCTTTACAGCAAGATTTAAAGAAAGTTCTAAATACGGTAAGTGAAATTCATAATAATATTGAAGAAAATATGTTGTTTGATCACGATGTTTTGGAAAATAGCGGTATAGAACAAATAAATAGTGAGCAACAAGATTTTCTGGATCAAAATTGTGAATGGAATAAGCGTAAATTGATTGAATTTCTAAATAATTCTAAAATCAATATTGAAACTTTCATTGCAAATATAAATAAATGTCTAGAAAAATATGAACATAATGATGAATTGATTAATCAAGATTTCACTATTAACTATTTAAAATTTATGGAAACATTAGAAAGTAATAATATACATTGTGAAAATGATAGAAAAATTCGTAAATTAAATAAACAGATAAATTATTTGACTTTTGATATTCAGGATACGCCAGAAAGTTTTGTTGCATTACCGGGTTTGAAATTGCCAAATGAAGAGGAAACTATGTATTGTGGTGCTATTTATTTCAATTCAACGAATGAAAATAATTCTAAAGAAAGCGAGAATTCAGATAAAATTGAAAGGAAAAGATTGTTAATGGATACTATTAATGTAAATCATTTGTCGCGAAGAAAGCGGAAAATCGTAGAAAATTTAATTTTGAAAAATGAGGATATTTGTTGGTTAGAAGCTGAAAAGTTTGGAGTATGTGAGGTAGAAGAACATGAGATAAATTCAACTGATGAAAAACCTGTATATGTAAAACAATTTCCTTTAGAATATACATTAAAGCAAATTACTATTTTAGAAACGAAAAAATTAATTGAAAATAAATTAGTTAGACCGTCAACAAGTCCTTTTCATGCTCCAGCTTTTGTTGTTCCTAAAAAGGGTTTAACAAAAGATGGTAAGAAAAAATGGCGACTAGTAATAGATTATAGGAAATTAAATTCTAAAACTATACCAGATCCATATTTGTTACCGAATATTACGGAAATTTTTGATAATGTCGGTAAAAATAAATATTTTACAACACTTGATATGGTTTCTGAATTTCATCAGGTAAAAATGAAAGAAGCGGATATTCATAAAACTGCTTTCAGTGTTCATCCTTTAGGTAGATTTGAATTTAAAGTACTACCCTTTGGCTTGGTCAATTCACCTCGAGTTTTTCAAAGAATTCTTACGAGAGTTTTAGGAGAATTAATAGAGAAAGGAATTTGTTTTGTGTATATTGATGATATTATTATAGTTGCTAATTCAATTGAAGAACATAATGAGAGATTTAATTTAGTTGCAGAAAAACTTAGAGATGATGGTCTTAAATTAGAAACAAGTAAATGTAAATTTTTTCAAAAAGAAGTTGAGTTTTTAGGTCATATAATTAGTGAACAGGGGATTAAGACTGATCCGAAAAAAATTGAAGCTGTAAATAAATTTCCAATTCCAAAAACTCGGAAAAATATTAGAGAATTCTTAGGTTTAGCTGGTTATTATAAGAGATTTATAGAAAATTTCGCGGATATAGCAAAGCCATTATCAATGCTTTTACAAAAAACAGAAACATTTGTTTGGAATAATGAAAGGCAAAAAGCTTTTGAAAATTTAAAGCATGCATTAATTTCTGCACCAATTTTACAATTTCCAGATATGGGAAAACCTTTTATTATTACGGCTGATGCGTCAAAATTTGCAGTCGGTTGTGTACTTTCTCAAGGGGAAATTGGGGAAGATAGACCAGTAGCTTTTGCTTCTAGAGTTTTAAAGGCAGCAGAGAAAAATTACCATACATATGAAAGAGAAGCTTTGGCAATAATGTTCGCTGTAAAGACTTTTAGGAATTATATCTATGGAAATAAATTTTATATTGTAACTGATCATAAGCTATTATTATCATTTAAAACTGCTGATAAAAATTCGAGAGTACAACGATGGCGTTTTAAACTATTAGACTATGATTACGAAATTATTTATAAACCCGGAAAAAATAATGTAAATGCTGATGCTTTGTCGAGAAATCCAGTAAATAACATTCAGATTAATGTAGTTACAAGAGCTCAAAAAGCGAAACAGTTAAATTCTAAAGAGTTGACTGATATTTTGTCAAATGATCAGAAAATAGAAAAGTTAAATGAAGCTAGGATTAAGCAAAAAGAGAAAATTAAAAAAAAAAGAGGAAATAAAAATAAAATAATTGCAGCGAAAAATAATAGTTTAGATAGAAATAATAGTGAATTAGGGGATAAGTCTGTGGATAAAAATATTGTATATACTAAGAAACTAATTCAATATAGAAAAGACAATATTATACATTTTATAGATGATAAAGGTAAAGGTTTAGATATAAATACTAATAATTTTATTCAGGAAAACAATATTTCTTTTAATATACGATTAAACGAGGTAGAAATAGTAACTTTTAAAGCACTTAAAATTTTTGTTTTATGTATTGACATAGCTCAATCAGTTTGCATGATTAAAGAAAAAATATTGCAGATTTTTAAGCAATTAAAGAGTATTTTATTATGAGAGAAAATTGATCATTTCAGTACTTCAAGAGATATAAAAATACATAATTTAAATTGGGAAGATATAGAAGAAATTTTGGTGCAAGCATTTGAAAATTCTAGAGTAAAAATAGTGATTTGTCTAAATTATATGCAATACGTAGATTTAAAAGATAGAGATAAGATTTTTCAGGAAAATCATGATAGTTTATTAGGTGGTCATGCAGGTGTAACCAGAACTTTTAATCGTATAAGGGCTAAGTATTTTTGGGAAAATTTAAAACAGGACATAGAAGATAGAATCAAAAATTGTAATGATTGTCAGAGAAATAAATTGAAAAGGGTGAAAACACGACAACCTATGGTAATTACTGACACCCCTTTCAAAACGTTTGACAAGGTAGCTATGGATATAGTAGGGCCTTTGAATGTGACTAAAAATAGTAATAAATACATTTTAACTATACAAGATCAACTTTCTAAATATTTAATTGCAGTACCGTTACCCGATTAAACGGCTGAAACGGTAGCTGGTGCATTCATAAAAAAATTCATATGTATTTTTAGTTCACTAAAAGTAGTCTTAACTGATAGAGGAACAAATTTTACGAGTAAATTGATGAAAGCTGTAGCAAAAAGATTTAAATTTTCAAAAATTGAAACAACTGCTTTCTCACCACAATCTAATGGTTCTCAAGAAAGAGCTCATCACCCATTGCGTGAATATTTAAAGAATTTTTCTTCTAAAAATATTTCATGGGATGATTTATTAGAATTAGCACAGTTTCAATACAATACAAGTATTCATAGTGCACATAAATTTATGCCATATGAATTAGTATTTGCTTATCCGCCAAATATACCTTCATCTGAACCTTTGAAAGTTTCAGAACAATTACCGACTTATAATAATTATTTATCCAATTTAATTACAAATATGAAAGACATTGCTAATTTAGCTCGTGAAAATTTAATAATTTCAAAAGAAAAGTCCAAAACGTACTATGACAGGTTTATTAAACCAGTAAATTTCGAAATTGGAGATGAGGTATGGTTGATTAAAGAACCAAAACCTGGAAAATTAGAAAAAAATCATAATCTAGAACCTTTTGAAATTATGGATGTATCAAAAGATGGCAATGTTACTATAAATAAAGAGGGAAAGCAAATAGTAGTTCATGCAAATAAATTAATATTGTTTAAAAAGAAAAATTAATAGAATCAATTTGATTTCAGAATTCAAGATGGTGTTTATCTTTATTATCATTTTTCAAATATTCTTAAAAGTTACTGAAGCTACCATAGGCTACTATTGCGGCTCATCGGCGCCTAACATAACAACATACTCTCTATTGGACTCAGGCAATTGCGACTTTCAAGATAATCAAGTAAATTCATCAAGTACTATTATTGAGCTTATACAAATAGTAGATTTTCGTTCTATTCCAATTATTCAGTGTAAAATTGAAATTCATAGAACTATATTTTCTTGCGGAATTTTTGGACATTTGATACCAATTGAAAATGCGGAACAACAATACATCAAAGAATTAAGTTACGAACAATGGGAATTAATTCATGAAACGGGTATTTTTAAATATGACAATTTTCACACTATTTCGGATTTAAAAATAAATTTAACAACTACTAAAGGCACTGATTTTGCGGGAAGTGCGGCAGATAGATCGTGTTCTGGTGCGGCTTATGCAGACAATTTCGGATCATAGAATAATGTCTTTGTTCGTGGCTTAATCAAAATTACGTTGATACAAAATAATGCTAGAGTAAATTTAAAAAATGATAAATTAACACTAAGTTCAGGAGTAGTTTGTAAATTTTCAAATAAAAATTGTATGGTGCTAAATAGTGATTTATTTATTACTCACTTTTGACTAATAATATTGTCGAACTTATTCTCAATGCTTGCTACGCAAGCAACGGATGGTCAGTCCGTCTTGAGCTTTGACTTTATCGTTGTCGCTTGCGATATTTGGATATTTAACATGAAATCTTAGCTTGGTTGCTCCGTTGATTATTTGATTGATTGTTATTAATAATGGCTATTGTTAATATGATGATGCTTCCTGTGTATATTTTCTACTGGTCCAAATGAATTAATTGTCTAATTTCTATTTATCCAGGGAGCCCAGGGAAATAATTATGATTTATTTTGGTAATGAACTATTGTTTTATTAGTTATTCCTTAACAGAATTCACTGCACTGGTCCAACTTAACAATTTGCTTGGATACTTTTAAGTTTGGAAACTCGACTACTCTTAGCCAGTGCTCGAGAGAGACTGACTCATTTCGAAGTTCATTGTCACCGATCGCCTTCTTCGGCCGACAATTAGCGCTGACGGCAGAGATTGCAACCTCCGCCCGCGCGTCCCTTGCCCTCTATACTCAAAGTATATCGCACTGCGGCTCACGTTGCACATTCCTTAGGCCGAGTGTCGACATTGAGGAAGCACACCGTCAGCTTGCGCGCAACACACTTTTCATACAGCATGCTATGTTTCGAATATTCGAGAACAATCGAAATTGCTCCAGAATACTCGGAACATAACATATGGATATCGAGGGAGGAAATACGTTTTGGCATATTTTACTAGAAGGAAAATGGTTTGAAAATTCATATGAAGTGTTATTTAAAGGAGTAGCAATTAAATCTTTTAATACAGATAGTAAAGAAATAGTTTATTTTGTAAATGCAAATGAAATAACATTTGCATTAGCTACAAAAAATATTGAAGTTCATTGTGATAGAGAGTTAATTCGCACTGAGCATCCAAAATTATTTATTGCAGAAAAAGGTAGCAACTTAAATAAATATTTTTTCGATATAGATAAAGTAAAAGGAGAAGTAGTTAACAGAGTTAATTTAGATTTGTTCACATATGTAAATTCTAAGTTTGTTTATGTAGAAAGACATTTAAGAAATCAAATTCATGATTTATATATTAATTTGATTACTGAAAAATGCGAGCTTGAGAAAAAAGTGATTCAAAATTCCTTATCCATTGCCAATATTGCTCCTGACGAGTTTGCTTACAATATTATGAAGAAACCAGATTATATGGCAAAAGTAGCAGGAGAAGTTGTACATTTAATCAAGTGTGTACCAAGATCAGTAGTAGTATTACATACAGAAGATTGCTATAATCATTTACCAGTTTCTATGGGAAATGAAACTTGGTTTTTAACACCAAAAACCCATATATTAATCAAGAAAAGTAGTAAAGTAGATTGTAATACAATTGTATCAGCGTACTACGAAATTGAAGGATATTAGATTAAACTCATACCGAAGCCAACAGTGTCTATTCCACCGAATGTTATCAAACCAGATACTCATTTGGGATGGACATTTCAAGCTGTGAAAAATTTAGCGACCAATGGCATTTATTCGCAAACTGATTTGGATAAATTACAAGAACAGTTAATGTTTCCTATGGAAAAAACACAAATTTTGAATGTTATTGCAAAAGATATAGCTGGTGATGTAACAGATAGAGTTACATTTTCAGAAAATACATTAATAAGTATTGCAGAAAGTATGTGGAAAAAAATATTTGAAAAACTTACTACGTGGGGATCCTTTTCATCTTAAATTGACAATTGACACTATAATAAAAGGATATGCTTTAGATGCAATATATGGATGGTCTATTAGACTATGTGGAGCTATTTTTAGTTCTTTAACCCATTTATTCATTTCTATGGGAAATACAGAAAAAATGATGAATTATGCAAAATCAAGAAATTATAAAGAAGAAAAATAAGAAGAGCTAAAAGAAGTTAAAGTTATTTCGCAAAATTCTCAACCTATAGAAGCTGAAACATCATTTACAACAGCAACTTCTTTACCACCTATTCCTAATAAACCGCCTTATTTTTATCCATCTAACACAAAATCTCAAAATTCTATAAATGTTTCTCAGAGCTCGAATTTAGATATTTTTTCGTTGGATTACGGTTTTTATTGTTTCAATGTTGGTGAAATATTTCATAAATGTCTTACATTATTTAGGGCCCCGAGGGAATTTCATCTAATGATGTAATGTATTCATTTTTATACGTATTTTAAATAAGGACTTAATTTATTTTATTTTATGTATTTATTTGTAATTTAGAAATAAGACAACAATATCATGTTATCATCTATATTTAAATTTTTTGTACTTAGAAACTAATTGTAAATTTTGAATTTTGAAAGTTAAGAATTTTATTGCAATTTCATTGCAATATCTTGGGCCCCGAGGTGTAACGTCCTACGACGTTATTCGTTTTTAAATCTATTATTTACAAATTTTAAACTATTTTTCAAAATTCAAAACATCAAGATGATTACGATGTTAATTTCGAAACATTATATTTTGAACGCGCGCTGTAATTGAGTAACACAATTCAGCAGTGTTACTTATTCGGCAATCGTCATACTGTAAAATGATTATTAAGCGTTATATATTAAGAGTGGGTCAACGTATTCGGGCTTTAAAAGAGTCGAATTAGCCTCATTTATGAGTCTCGTGTTTAAGTCCGAACTCCGTACCTCGCGGTTCGTAAAGGCGCGGAGCATTTAATTGTACTTTCAAGTACTGAATTGTGAATTTAAGAAGCAAATATATTTTCAATCATACTCGAAAAGAAAACTGAGAGTGAATTATTACAAAGCAACCTGTCACGTATAATCCAAAGAAGACGAACAAGCAGAAAGAAAAAGACGAGGACAGCAGAAGCAGCAAAATAAGTCAAGTGAAGTAGAAAAAGGTAAGTCAAATAAATATACTAGAATACATATCGGAGTGGGTAACGAGTTTAATTCCAGCCACTCATAATAACTCAATACACGCTAGCAATAAACAATTAAAAAGTCTATCTTCTCTCAAATACACGTCTTACCTATGAGGTGAGAGTGTAGGTGGGACATAACATTGTAAAAAATAATATTTTTACATATATATATACATATATATATATATCGTATTACAAAAATGTTGAACTTTTTCCTGGTGTATGTATGTATTTATGAGCGAATGTGTGTGTGTGTGTGTGTGTGTGTGTGTATCACTCGCATACACACATACGCTCTTATGAACATACATACGTATTTTGTAAATTATTTATAATAAATGATTATTTTCTTTTTTATTTAGAATATTTTTATTTTTCAGATTTTAAACGTGTTGGGTCTATTAAAATCTTACTTGCTACTAGTATATTAATTATTGCGGAAACATAATGTCGTATAAATCTTTTGCGATTTAATCTAAGCCGAAAGCATTAACTTCCGTCAACACTAGCAAAATTAAGATTATTCTTAACTAATTCACTAATTCTACTTTTATATATAGCATAATATTGTTTGAAAGCCGTAATATTTTTAATAATGCCTTTACACTTTTCGGGTTCGTCCTTAACCATTTCATTTTTAATAAAATCTTAAATATAATCCATTCCGCGATTCACTAAACCAGATAGTTCTTTGAGCTGTTTTAGCTTCAAGTCTACGCACTCGCTAACCTGTTTCAACCCTGAAAATGTCGGTTGATGCATTGCAACGCTCGGTGGGGCATCGTACTTCTTTTGCTTCTTGCAGGTATGCTCGTCATCGTCGAATCGTTGTGAATTCTCCGTTAGACTCGGAGGTGTTGGTGATTCTGGTTTCTCGCTGACAACGATCGCTCTTGTGTAATAAACCGCGAAGAGTATATAATTAAATTTTTTATAATGTCTCGATCTACGCAGATCAAATGTAACCCGATCTGTCTGATGACTGTTCTACGGATAATTATAAAAATTAAGAGTAGCCACCCCAAATAAGGCGCCCTAGAAATGGGAAATCATGAATTTATAGCGATCTTCCGATGTTCACGGAGATCATCCGCGTCATACTGTATCTGAAAATAGCCCCCACTATAGGAGAACCATAGAGTAAGCTCGGAAAAACCTACGCGGAAATATTCTGCGCGGCAAAATACAGCGCGACAATGGGAAAAACGAACGCTTAAATAGATCTGGAGCAAAAGCTCCGCAGGCTAGTCGACCATCCAGTGATCAAGAGCACGGACGAATCTCTGCCCGTGACCTACTCATTCTATCTCAACCAGTGCTGCATACGGGGAACCGCCGCTTACGAGACGATTATCACGAATCCAACCTCATCCGGAAGTTCGGAAAAACAAGAGAGCTGGGAGCAACCACCGACCCAAAGCCAGACGCTGCAGCCGCTGACACCTCGCAACCGCTCGACGCTAACCCAGAGCGTCTATTCTTGGAAGCATTGCTGGAGCATCAGAGGGACAACTCAACGCCTCGTCGAGCCACACGCACGATCAGCGACTTCCCTGCACACATATATACTTACGCACACACGCAAGGTACGGCCTCGTATTCTGTTAGCGCTGCGGGCGTTCACACTCACGTTTGTCTAACACGCATTATATACAGAGGTAATCTCGAAATCCCGCTCTCCTACCCGGTAGGCCATGACCGTGAATACGGTAGCCAAAGGAGAGAATTGTATATAGATTTCTGACTCATAATAAATTTATTAAATTACCGAACACATATTTCCTTTATTCAAAAACCATCACACCTTCAATAATAAATATATAGTTGTGAGCGTCACTATCCAGACGTAACACATTTAATATTTATTATTTAAAAATGGTGCATCGGTCGTTAGAACAAACGGAAATCGAGATTATCTGTGATGGTTTTTAAGAAATGTCAGAAAGAGACGCATTCACTAACTGGCGACGAACAGAAACAGATATTAACGACACAACGCTGTTAAATCAATTCCGAACAAAAGAAAAGGAAGTAGAAGAAGCGTGCGCGAATGATTCGAAGGAAATTGACGTATTAATTACAGAAGCCTTGCAACTTTCAAAAAAATTATCTCACACATGCCAAAAATATAATTTAGACGAGCCGGAAGACGTGTTGAAATTTCCTAAGGATAAATCAAAATTTCTCAAATATCGGGAAAATTTAGATAAAAGTAGTTCAAGCAGCGAGCAAGAAGTTGACGATAGAGTAGTAGAGTCTTTGGTCGCTTTAGGACCAACAAAAAAATTTCAGCTCCAACGAGAGAGCTTTCTGAAAGATAAACGAACGGAAATAATCGAAAATAACGAAGTACATCCAATCGAAATAAGTACTCCATTAAGTATTAAACAGGGATATACCAGCACTCCTTTAACGGAAAAAGGAGGGGCGATTTCAAAGAAAAAATTAATATCTTGCTTAGAGGAGGTGAATTTAGATAATTCATTACAGAACACAAAGCAAGAGATACAGGATTTGAAAACTCGTCTAACGCCAGTAATCGGAAAAAAGAGAGTTGAAGAATATTTTTCAAAACCCGAAAATATTAAAGAAATTAATAATACACTTACAAGCAATCCCGGATACGGAGCAATTGAAATTTTTACAAAATTCAAAAATCAGATAACGGAATTTTTCAATCAGCCACATAACACCGATTATAAAATTCAAGAAAATACGGAGGAAAGCAACGCGCTATATTTGTCAATTCCAAATACACCCAGTAATTTAATAGCACCGATTAGACAAGAAATCATGGCGAACGACGGTATGAGGGGAATGTCGATTTCAAATATTCTGGACATAATTCCAAGATACAACGGACAAAATATACATTTAAACGCTTTTCTTGACGGATGTCGGGAAGCGAAAGAAATGGTTTCAGCAGCGCGCGAAGCAGAATTAGTAAAATTTATACGAATGAGATTATACGGAGACGCACTAACGTGTAGTCGGGGTCAAACATTCGCCACAATGACGGAGATAATAAATTTTTTTGAAAGAATATATGGCTCAGCAAAAACTTTCCACGATTATACGGGTGAACTAGCAAAAATACGGCAGAAGCGGAACGAAGCAGTAATTACGTTCTTTAATAAAATTAAAGAAATTCAAAAAGAAATGTTGGCAACGGCCTTACGGGAAGAGAGATACACAAACGAGACGCGACAAACATTCACCGCGGAAATCGAGAGAGATTGTATCAAATTTTTTAAGAGGGGTCTACGCTGGGAAATCAAGAGTCGAATGGGCGAACATACGACGCTAAACGAAGCGCGAGAACAAGCGATAGAAATAGAAAGAGACTACGCCGGATGCGGGCTCGACTCAGACAGCGCAGATGAATCAAAGGCCAAGGTTAAGGAAACCCGGAAGATTAAAATAATTGATCCACAAACGCCTCAATCAATTCCCATGATAGCATGCAGTTATTGCGGAAAAGCGGGACATATTATGATGAACTGTCGAAGATTTTTAGGACAACAATTCAATGGATTCAATAATAATCAATCAAAAAATGGAAACTATTTACAACAAAATAGACAAAATAATAGACATTTTGGTGGATGGAATGCGGAAAACCGCCGCAGAACCGAATTTTTACCTAATACCAATAATAAGAGCAACAATAATTATAATAATAATAATTCTAATCGACCCACGATTAGCAATAATTATAGTCAAGGCGAATACCGCGGAAATCCCGGACCACCTCGTAATAATAACACGAATAACAATAAACCAATTCCTCAATGCTACCATTGCGGAAAAACGGGACACATACAGCGAAATTGTTATAAATTTATACGAGAACAACGTTCCAATGATACACAGGGAAACGACAGAACTCTTTCGCGGGAGGGCGCCTCGAAAGAGTTAGTCGCTGGCACACGCCCAAGGAACCAGCAGGCGGAGCCGGCACACGCATAGAGACCATAAATCTCAGCCAAAAAAGTACGTCTCCAACAATTAAAATCGACATTGGAGATTTTCGAAGACCGCTCGAATTCATGTTAGATACTGGAGCGGGAGTTAGCCTAGTGCGCGAGTCGGAGGTAGCGCACTACGCTGACATAAATAGACAAGAAGTGATTAATTTAAAAGGTATAACGGATGGATATATCCCTACGCTAGGAAAAATAATAACAAATTTTAATGACATTGCTGCTGAATTTCATATTGTCGCCGATAACTTCCCTATAAAAGAAGCGGGAATTCTCGGAAATGATTTCTTTCGCAAAAGTGATGCGAAAATAAATTTCAATGAAAATTATATAGAGGTGAATGGACAGATAATTCCATTCATGAAAAATACTACAGGCGATGTGTCACGAGAGCTGCGGGTCGGTTCTGAGAAGATACATGCGCGAGAGGCCGAAAATAGAAAAGAGACTATAGGAGACTCCAGGAGGGGAGATCTCGACTTTGACTATGATTATATGGAAATGAGCTCGAGCAACGATGATAATCAAGTAAAAAACCTGCAGGTGAATTTGAATAAAAGAGTTAAGTTTGATAATGCGTGCGCAACACACATACAAACAAATAATATTAAAAATGAAAAAGATAATAATGAAAGAATTGCAATTTATGAAATCAAGAATAATAAGGATAAAAGTAATGAAATTGAGATTGAAAATAATGAAATTGAGAATAATGAAATTATGATTGAAAATAATGAAATTGAAAATAATGAAACGGAAGAAAGTTTACAGAAAACAATGAACGAAATAATTGCGGAAATTAATAAAATAGAAATTATGCGAAATACGCAAGAGAATATTGATGATGAAAATATTAATGATAAAAAAAATGAAGAATATTTCGTGGGTGCGGAAATATTTGAAAATTTATATGGCGATAGGGAAGAGAATGGAATAGATAATAATTATTTTATTAAACATTATATTGAAAACGGCGATATGGATAATCTATGCAGCAATTACATGGAAATTTCAGAAAAGGATTATTATTCTACCGAGGTGAAACCAGCCGAGATGAGCACGTCTATTTTACAAATCAAAGAGACAAAGCCAATACCAAGAATAGATCGACTAAAGGCGCTCCTAAAAATAGACCATCTGACGGAAGAAACAAGAGAACCAATAATCAAATTAATCGAAGAATACGCCGACTGCTTTCACTTGAAAGGCGAATATTTGGGAACAGCTAAAGTGCCGAGCCATCGCATTGTTACAACAGATGATATACCGATTTACGAAAGACCATACAGACCGGCGCACTTATTAAAATTAGAAATGGAACGACAAATAACGGAGATGCTGAAAAGCGATATTATAAGACCTTCAAACTCCCCATACGCATCACCAGCATTTCTAGTAGCTAAAACACCGGACAGCAAAGGAAATCCTCGCTATCGATTTGTAGTAGATTACAGAAAGTTAAATGACAAAACCGTAAAAGATAAATACCCTTTACCGAATATTTTAGATATTATTGATCAATTAGCAGGTGCCCAATACTTCTCGGTATTTGATTTGGCGCAAGGATTTTTTCAAGTACCTGTACATGAGCCTGATAAATACAAAACAGCATTTTCTACACATCAGGGACTATTTGAATTTAATAAATTACCAATGGGTATGACAAATTCTCCCGCATCTTTTATGCGCGGAATTGACATAGTCTTCAAAGATTTACAAGGTAAGGAGATATTCCTATTTTTAGATGACGCAGTAATATACGGCAAAACGGTTGAAGAACACAATCAAAAATTTGAGAGATTTTTGAAAAGATTAAGAGAAGCAAATCTCAAGATGCAACCAGATAAATGCAAATTTTTGCAAGAGGAGGTAATTTATTTAGGACATCTACTCACCAGAGACGGAGTCCGCCCCGATCCTAAAAAAATCGAAGCAGTGAAAAATTTTCCGAGACCCAAAACACAAAAAAATATACGCGAATTTCTCGGTTTAGCCGGATACTACCGCAGATTTATTGAAAAATTTTCAGGAATAGCAAAACCCTTGAGTGACCTTTTGAAAAAAGAGACCGACTTTAATTGGTCAGACGAAGCCGAAGAAGCATTCACAATTTTGAAAAAGAAGTTATGTGAAAAGCCAATATTGCAAATAGCCGATTTTGAGAAACCTTTTATTATTCGTACTGACGCATCGTTAGTAGCGGTTGCGGGAATCCTATCTCAAGGAGAGATAGGAAAAGATAGACCTATTGCATATGTATCACGTGTATTATCCGACGCAGAGACGCGATACGATTCATACTCAAGAGAGGCATTGGCAATATTATATTCGGTATCGCAATTTAGACCGTACCTATTAGGACGACATTTCACCATCGTTACAGATTGCAAACCACTCATATGGTTTAAAAATTCGACGGACTTGACAACAAAGGTAAGCAGATGGAGAATTAAATTAAACGCATATGATTACGACATCGTGTATAAAAGCGGTAAAAGCAACACAAACGCGGATGCATTATCTCGAAACCCAGTCGAGGGAGAGCAAGCTGAAGGGAGTATCGACGACCAGCTAATTTTAGCCATGCAGACGCGTACACGCGCGGGAAAGCTAGCCGTTCCGAACTATAGGGACAAGCGACCGAAGAAGCCGAATAAGCAAAACATAGAGGCTCCCACGGCAACACCTACTATAGAAACAGAAGAGACGCCAGAGTTGCAACACGGAGAAGAGGAATTAATAAACAACGAGATATGCGAAAATAAGACGATAAACGAAAATTATGAAAATGATATTGAAGAACCATTGCAAAATGAGACAAGTGCAAATTTTCAAAATTCCAGCAAATCAGAATTATTCGCAGAATGCAAAGAACAATTATTTATGCGAAAAGATAACCTACTTTACTTCATAGATACAGAAGGAACTCCATGCGACGCGGGTGCTAAACAATTAAGAGAACGAAAAATTTCACCAAAATTTGCAAACTTAGAACCAGGTGAAATTAAGGTAACAACAAAAAATAATCGGAAGCTATTTGCGGCAGTGATAAAAAATACACAACCAACAAGTACGACAGAAGTGCAAAAATATTATAGATATTTTTATTAATAGATATTTCAAGGTTTTAAAAGGCATTAATTATAAAAAAGAGTGTTCGATCAATAAGTATAGCCAAAAATGAAGATATTGGAAACGTTGAATGGAAAAACGTACTATCCAAGCTTGCGAAAAATTCTAGAAGATATATCAGTGAAAATAATTATTTGCACAGGTATAATAAAATATGTCGAAGAAAAAGACAGAAGTAAAATAATACAAGAAATGCATAGCACAGCAATAGGAGGGCACCGAGGAGTCACGAAAACGTATAGGCGCATAAAGCAACGGTATTTCTGGGGTAGCGTGAAGGAAGACGTACAAAATTTCATACGCACATGTGTCACGTGTCAAATGAAAAAATTGGTGAGAGTTAAAACGAAACAACCAATGCAATCACAGATACACCTCACGCACCAATGGAAAAAGTAAGCCTAGACATAGTAGGACCTTTTCCAATCACCGACAATGGTCACAATAATATATTAACAATACAAACGCAATTTTTCAAAATATTGCTTAGCAATACCGTTAAAAGATGCTACAGCAGCATCAGTAGCAGATGCATTTATAACAAGGTTTATTTGTATTTTCGGAGCTCCAATCACGATTCTGGACGGATCAAGGCAGCAATTTTATGTCAAATTTGCTAAAAAGGGTAGCAAAAAAATTTAAGATCAAACAGGTAAAAACAACTGCCTATCATCCACAATCAAACGGTTCATTAGAACGATCGCATCATGCATTAGCAGAATACCTAAAAACAGTGATGCAGAACGAATCCTGGGATGAATTACTAGAACTTGCAACTTTATGCTATAATACGGTTCCTCACGAAGGCCATTCCTTCACACCATTCGAATTAGTATTCGGCAAATTAGCCAGAGTACCCTCGAGCGAACCATTAGAAGAAAGCGAAAAGCCATTAACATATACGAT
>JACCIB010001857.1:0-17812 GCA_018906965.1 Philotrypesis tridentata | reverse complement strand
AATTTTCAGCTCAAAATTATATGCACTTTTCTCGAAGAAGCTTGCCCTTAGCCAATACAGCTCTCGACATTCAAAAGGTGTGCTCAACACCTTTGAACGGTTGGTATTTTATTATATTCGGATCAGCAAATTTCGAGATACAGCTTCTCAAAACTTGCGCTGGTGCAAAAAGGAAAATTTCGCAAAATGTCCGAAAATTTTCATCTCAACGTTGGATTGCACTTTACTCGAAGCAGCTCGCTCGTACCAATCCATCTCTCGGACATTCAAAAGGTGTGCTCAAGACCTTTGAACGGTTGGTATTTTATTATATTCGGATAAGCAAATTTCGACATACAGCTTCTGAATCTCGCGCTGGTGCAAATAGGAGAATTTCGCGAAATGTCTGAAAATTTTCATCTCAAATTTGGATGCACTTTACTCGAAGCAGCTTGCTCGCAGCCAATCCATCTCTCGGACATTCAAAAGGTGTGCTCAAGTCCTTTTGAATGGTTGGTATTTATTATATTCGGATCAGCAAATTTCGAGATACAGCTTCTCAAACTTGCGCTGGTGCAAAAAGGAAAATTTCGCAAAATGTCCGAAAATTTTCATCTCAACGTTGGATGCACTTTACTCGAAGCAGCTCGCTCGTAGCCAATCCAACTCTCGGACATTCAAAAGGTGTGCTCAAGACCTTTGAACGGTTGGTATTTTATTATATTCGGATAAGCAAATTTCGACATACAGCTTCTCAGACTTGCGCTGGTGCAAAAAGGAAAATTTCGCGAAATTGTCCGAAAATTTTCAGTTCAACTTTGGATGCACTTTTCTCGAAGCAGCTTGCCCGTAGCCGATCCAACTCTCGGACATTCAAAAGGTGTGCTCAATACCTTTTGAACGTCTTGTATTTTATTATATTCGGATCAGCAAATTTCGAGATATAGCTTCTCAAACTTGCGCTGCTTCAAAAAGGAAAATTTCGCGAAATTGTCCGAAAATTTTCAGCTCAACTTTGGATGCACTTTTTTCGAAGCAGCTTGCCCGTAGCCAATCTAACTCTCGGACATTCAAAAGGTCTGCTCAACACCTTTTGAACGTCTGGTATTTTATTATATTCGGATCAGCAAATTTCGAGATACAGCTTCTCAGACTTGCGCTGGTGCAAAAAGGAAAATTTCGCGAAATTGTCCGAAAATTTTCAGCTCAACTTTGGATGCACTTTTCTCGAAGAAGCTTGCCCTTAGCCAATACAGCTCTCGGACATTCAAAAGGTGTGCTCAACACCTTTTGAACGGTTGGTATTTTATTATATTCGGATCAGCAAATTTCGAGATACAGCTTCTCAAACTTGCGCTGGTGCAAAAAGGAAAATTTCGCAAAATGTCCGAAAATTTTCATCTCAACGTTGGATGCACTTTACTCGAAGCAGCTCGCTCGTAGCCAATCCATCTCTCGGACATTCAAAAGGTGTGCTCAAGACCTTTTGAACGGTTGGTATTTTATTATATTCGGATAAGCAAATTTCGAGATACAGCTTCTCAAACTTGCGCTGGTGCAAAAAGGAAAATTTCGCAAAATGTCCGAAAATTTTCATCTCAACGTTGGATGCACTTTACTCGAAGCAGCTCGCTCGTAGCCAATCCATCTCTCGGACATTCAAAAGGTGTGCTCAAGACCTTTTGAACGGTTGGTATTTTATTATATTCGGATAAGCAAATTTCGACATACAGCTTCTGAATCTCGCGCTGGTGCAAATAGGAAAATTTCGCGAAATGTCTGAAAATTTTCATCTCAAATTTGGATGCACTTTACTCGAAGCAGCTTGCTCGCAGCCAATCCATCTCTCGGACATTCAAAAGGTGTGCTCAAGTCCTTTTGAATGGTTGGTATTTTATTATATTCGGATCAGCAAATTTCGAGATACAGCTTCTCAAACTTGCGCTGGTGCAAAAAGGAAAATTTCGCAAAATGTCCGAAAATTTTCATCTCAACGTTGGATGCACTTTACTCGAAGCAGCTCGCTCGTAGCCAATCCAACTCTCGGACATTCAAAAGGTGTGCTCAAGACCTTTTGAACGGTTGGTATTTTATTATATTCGGATAAGCAAATTTCGACATACAGCTTCTCAGACTTGCGCTGGTGCAAAAAGGAAAATTTCGCGAAATTGTCCGAAAATTTTCAGTTCAACTTTGGATGCACTTTTCTCGAAGCAGCTTGCCCGTAGCCGATCCAACTCTCGGACATTCAAAAGGTGTGCTCAATACCTTTTGAACGTCTTGTATTTTATTATATTCGGATCAGCAAATTTCGAGATATAGCTTCTCAAACTTGCGCTGCTTCAAAAAGGAAAATTTCGCGAAATTGTCCGAAAATTTTCAGCTCAACTTTGGATGCACTTTTTTCGAAGCAGCTTGCCCGTAGCCAATGTAACTCTCGGACATTCAAAAGGTGTGCTCAACACCTTTTGAACGTCTGGTATTTTATTATATTCGGATCAGCAAATTTCGAGATACAGCTTCTCACACTTGCGATGGTGCAAATAGGAAAATTTCGCGAAATTGTCCGAAAATTTTCATCTCAACTTTGGATGCACTTTTCTCGAAGCAGCTTGCCCGTAGCCGATCCAACTCTCGGACATTCAAAAGGTGTGCTCAATACCTTTTGAACGTCTGGTATTTTATTATATTCGGATCAGCAAATTTCGAGATATAGCTTCTCAAACTTGCGCTGCTTCAAAAAGGAAAATTTCGCGAAATTGTCCGAAAATTTTCAGCTCAACTTTGGATGCACTTTTTTCGAAGCAGCTTGCCCTTAGCCAATCTAACTCTCGGACATTCAAAAGGTGTGCTCAACACCTTTTGAACGTCTGGTATTTTATTATATTCGGATCAGCAAATTTCGAGATACAGCTTCTCAGACTTGCGATGGTGCAAATAGGAAAATTTCGCGAAATTGTCCGAAAATTTTCATCTCAACATTGGATGCACTTTACTCGAAGCAGCTTGCTCGTAGCCAATCCAACAGTCGGACATTTAAAAGGTGTGCTCAAGACCGTTTGAACGGTTGGTATCTTATTATATCTGGATCAGCAAATTTCGAGGTACAGCTTCTGAAAATTTGCGCTGGTGCAAAAAGGAAAATTTCGCGAAATTGTCCGAAAATTTTCAGCTCAACTTTTGATGCACTTTTTTCGAAGCAGCTTGCCCGTAGCCAATCTAACTCTCGGACATTCAAAAGGTGTGCTCAACACCTTATGAACGTCTGGTATTTTATTATATTCGGATCAGCAAATTTCGAGATATAGCTTCTCAAACTTGCGCTGCTTCAAAAAGGAAAATTTCGCGAAATTGTCCGAAAATTTTCAGCTCAACTTTGGATGCACTTTTTTCGAAGCAGCTTGCCCGTAGCCAATGTAACTCTCGGACATTCAAAAGGTGTGCTCAACACCTTTTGAACGTCTGGTATTTTATTATATTCGGATCAGCAAATTTCGAGATACAGCTTCTCACACTTGCGATGGTGCAAATAGGAAAATTTCGCGAAATTGTCCGAAAATTTTCATCTCAACATTGGATGCACTTTACTCGAAGCAGCTTGCTCGTAGCCAATCCAACAGTCGGACATTTAAAAGGTGTGCTCAAGACCGTTTGAACGGTTGGTATCTTATTATATCTGGATCAGCAAATTTCGAGGTACAGCTTCTGAAAATTTGCGCTGGTGCAAAAAGGAAAATTTCGCGAAATTGTCCGAAAATTTTCAGCTCAACTTTGGATGCACTTTTTTCGAAGCAGCTTGCCCGTAGCCAATCTAACTCTCGGACATTCAAAAGGTGTGCTCAACACCTTTTGAACGTCTGGTATTTTATTATATTCGGATCAGCAAATTTCGAGATACAGCTTCTCAGACTTGCGCTGGTGCAAAAAGGAAAATTTCGCGAAATTGTCCGAAAATTTTCAGCTCAACTTTGGATGCACTTTTCTCGAAGCAGCTTGCTCGTAGCCAATGCCTCTCTCGGACATTCAAAAGCTGTGCTCAAGACCTTTTGAATGGTTGGTATTTTATTATATTCGGATCAGCAAATTTCGAGATACAGCTTCTCAAACTTGCGCTGGAGCAAAAAGGAAAATTTCGCGAAATTGTCCGAAAATTTTCAGCTCTAGTTTGGATGCACTTTTCTCGAAGCAGCTTGCCCCTAGCCAATCCAACTCTCGGACATTCAATAGGTGTGTTCAAGACCTTTTGAACGGTTGGTATTTTATTATATTCAGTTCAACAAATATCGAGTTACAGCTTCTCAAACTTGCGCTGGTGAAAAAAGGAAAATTTCGCGCTATTGTCCGAAAATTTTCAGCTCAACTTTAGATGCACTTTTCCCCATGCAGCTTGCCCTTAGCCAATCCAGCTCTCGGACATTCAAAAGGTGTGCTCAAGACCTTTTGAACGGTTGGTATTTTATTATATTCGGATCAGCAAATTTCGAGGTACAGCTTCTGAAAATTTGCGCTGGTGCAAAAAGGAAAATTTCGCGAAATTGTCCGAAAATTTTCAGCTCAACTTTGGATGCACTTTTCTCGAAGCAGCTTGCCCGTAGCCAATCTAACTCTCGAGCATTCAAAAGGTGTGCTCAACACCTTTTGAACGTCTGGTATTTTATTATATTCGGATCAGCAAATTTCGAGATACAGCTTCTCAGACTTGCGCTGGTGCAAAAAGGAAAATTTCGCGAAATTGTCCGAAAATTTTCAGCTCAACTTTGGATGCACTTTTCTCGAAGCAGCTTGCCCGTAGCCGATCCAACTCTCGGACATTCAAAAGGTGGGCTCAATACCTTTTGAACGTCTGGTATTTTATTATATTCGGATCAGCAAATTTCGAGATATAGCTTCTCAAACTTGCGCTGCTTCAAAAAGGAAAATTTCGCGAAATTGTCCGAAAATTTTCAGCTCAACTTTGGATGCACTTTTTTCGAAGCAGCTTGCCCGTAGCCAATCTAACTCTCGGACATTCAAAAGGTGTGCTCAACACCTTTTGAACGTCTGGTATTTTATTATATTCGGATCAGCAAATTTCGAGATACAGCTTCTCAGACTTGCGATGGTGCAAATAGGAAAATTTCGCGAAATTGTCCGAAAATTTTCATCTCAACATTGGATGCACTTTACTCGATGCAGCTTGCTCGTAGCCAATCCAACAGTCGGACATTTAAAAGGTGTGCTCAAGACCGTTTGAACGGTTGGTATCTTATTATATCTGGATCAGCAAATTTCGAGGTACAGCTTCTGAAAATTTGCGCTGGTGCAAAAAGGAAAATTTCGCGAAATTGTCCGAAAATTTTTAGCTCAACTTTTGATGCACTTTTTTCGAAGCAGCTTGCCCGTAGCCAATCTAACTCTCGGACATTCAAAAGGTGTGCTCAACACCTTTTGAACGTCTGGTATTTTATTATATTCGGATCAGCAAATTTCGAGATACAGCTTCTCAGACTTGCGCTGGTGCAAAAAGGAAAATTTCGCGAAATTGTCCGAAAATTTTCAGCTCAACTTTGGATGCACTTTTCTCGAAGCAGCTTGCTCGTAGCCAATGCCTCTCTCGGACATTCAAAAGCTGTGCTCAAGACCTTTTGAACGGTTGGTATTTTATTATATTCGGATCAGCAAATTTCGAGATACAGCTTCTCAAACTTGCGCTGGAGCAAAAAGGAAAATTTCGCGAAATTGTCCGAAAATTTTCAGCTCTAGTTTGGATGCACTTTTCTCGAAGCAGCTTGCCCCTAGCCAATCCAACTCTCGGACATTCAAAAGGTGTGCTCAAGACCTTTTGAACGGTTGGTATTTTATTATATTCAGTTCAACAAATATCGAGTTACAGCTTCTCAAACTTGCGCTGGTGAAAAAAGGAAAATTTCGCGCTATTGTCCGAAAATTTTCAGCTCAACTTTAGATGCACTTTTCCCCATGCAGCTTGCCCTTAGCCAATCCAGCTCTCGGACATTCAAAAGGTGTGCTCAAGACCTTTTGAACGGTTGGTATTTTATTATATTCGGATCAGAAAATTTCGAGATACAGCTTCTCAAACTTGCGCTGGAGCAAAAAGGAAAATTTCGCGAAATTGTCCGAAAATTTTCATCTCAACTTTAGATGCACTTTTCCCCATGCAGCTTGCCCTTAGCCATTCCAGCCCTCGGACATTCAAAAGGTGTGCTCAAGTCCATTTCAATGGTTTGTAATTTATTATATTCGGATCAGCAAATTTCGAGATACAGCTTCTCAAACTCGCGCTGATGCAAATAGGAAAATTTCGCGAAGTTGTCCGAAAATTTTCAGCTCAATTTTGGATGCACTTTTCTCGAAGCAGCTTGCCCTTAGCCAATCCAACGCTCGGACATTCAAAAGGTGTGCTCAACACCTTTTGAACGGCTGGTATTTTATTATATTCGGATCAGCAAATTTCGAGATACAGCTTCTGAAAACTTGCGCCGGTGCAAAAAGGAAAATTTCGCGAAAAAAACTAGCCAATTTCGGAAAATTTCCCAAAAATTGCATATCAACCTTTTTTCGACTTCTGCTCGAACCAGCATCCTCGCAGCGAATCGGGAGACACATATTTAAAAAGCTGAGATCGAGAGCTTTACAAAAACATATTGAACGCCTATATTCGGATGAACCGTTCCGAAGATATGGAGTCCGGAAAAAACTAGCTAAAATCGTAAAATTTACCAAAAATTGCATATCAACCTTTTTTCGATTTCTGCTCGAACCAACTTCCTCGCAGCGAATCGGGAGACACATATTTGAAAAGCTGAGATCGAGAGCTTTACAAAAACATATTGAACGGCTATATTTGGATCAACCGATCCGAAGATATGGAGTCCGGAAAAAAACTAGCCAATTTCGGAAAATTTCCCGCAAATTGCATATCAACCTTTTTTCGATTTCTGCTCGAACCAGCTTCCTCGCAGTGAATCGGCAGGCACATATTTGAAAAGCTGAGATCGAGAGCTTTCCAAAAACATATTGATCGGCTATATTTGGATGAACCGTTCCGTAGATATGGAGTCCGAAAAAAACTAGCTAAATTCGTAAAATTTACCAAAAATTGCATATCAACCTTTTTTCGATTTCTGCTCGAACCAACTTCCTCGCAGCGAATCGGGAGACACAGATTTCAAAAGCTGAGATCGAGAGCTTTCCGAAAAGATATTGAACGCCTATATTTGGATGAACCGTTCCGAAGATATGGAGTCCGGAAAAAAACTAGCTAAAATCGGATATTTTACCAAAAATTGCATATCAACCTTTTTTCGATTTCTGCTCGAACCAGCTTCCTCGCAGCGAATCGGGAGACACATATTTGAAAAGCTGAGATCGAGAGCTTTCCAAATATATATTGAACGCCTACATTTGGATGAACCGTTCCGAATATATGGAGTCCGGAAAAAAACTAGCTAAAATCGGAATATTTACGAAAAATTGCATATGAACGTTTTTTCGATTTTTGCTCGAACCATCTTCCTCGCAGCGAATCGGGAGACACATATTTGAAAAGCTGAGATCGAGAGGATTCCAAAAACATATTGAACGCCTATATACGGATGAACCGTTCCGAAGATATGGAGTCCGGAAAAAAACTAGCTAAAATCGTAAAATTTATCAAAAATTGCATATCAACCTTTTTTCTATTTCTGCTCGAACCAACTTCCTCGCAGCGAATCGGGAGACACATATTTGAAAAGCTGAGATCGAGAGCTTTCCAAAAACATATTGAACGCCTATATTTGGATGAACCGTTCCGAATGTATGGAGTCCGGAAAAAAACTAGCTAAAATCGGAAGATTTACCAAAAATTGCATATCAACATTTTTTCGACTTCTGCTCGAACCAGCTTCCTCGCAGCGAATCGGGAGACACATATTTGAAAAGCTGAGATCGAGAGCTTTCCAAAAACATATTGAACGCCTATATTTGGATGAACCGTTCCGTAGATATGGAGTCCGAAAAAAACTAGCTAAAATCGGAAAAATTACGAAAATTGTATATCAACCTTTTTTCGATTTCTGCTCGAACCAGCTTCCTCGCAGTGAATCGGTAGGCACATATTTGAAAAGCTGAGATCGAGAGCTTTCCAAAAACATATTGATCGGCTATATTTGGATGAACCGTTCCGTAGATATGAAGTCCGAAAAAAACTAGCTAAATTCGTAAAATTTACCAAAAATTGCATATCAACCTTTTTTCGATTTCTGCTCGAACCAACTTCCTCGCAGCGAATCTGGAGACACAGATTTCAAAAGCTGAGATCGAGAGCTTTCCGAAAACATATTGAACGCCTATATTTGGATGAACCGTTCCGAAGATATGGAGTCCGGAAAAAAACTAGCTAAAATCGGATATTTTACCAATTTTGTCAGGGGGTGGAAAATATAAGACCGAAGATACAAATGAAAGAATGATGTATTTTCATTTATAAAATTGTCACAGAATAATAAATGTTCTAATTCAAGTCTATAGCAAAATTCGACTGCCCGCTTTCGCGGTCTCCGGCGATCTGCCCCGAGATCAATAGCGTCGCTACGCCTCGCGTCGGTTTCGGCTCTGTGACCGTTACATTTGAACAAGAGATCACGTGATGATACATAGGAGATGCGCCAAATATGAATGCGAGAAATACACGTCTCGTACAACACATCCCCTTTTTGAGCATTCTCCTCTTAATTATAATATTCGCATATTGTCGTTTGACATTTTGATTCGTTTAGAATATTCGTGTTTACATTTTTTTCTTTTTCCTTTTTTTTTTTTTTTTATAGAAATTGGTCATTTGAATAAAAAAAAAACGCAACTTACAAGTTTTATCTTTTACAAAAATTGTCTGGCTATAATTTGTTCGTAAGACCTATTGCATCACACAATCTTCTGAAACGATCCCTTGGGAGGGCTTTCGTCAGAATATCTGCCTTTTGATTTTCGGTCGCGATATAATAGGTGTCGATGGCATTTTCTTCGTACAAGTCTCGAACATAGTGATATTGGGTGTCTATGTGCTTTGTGCGCTTATGAAATTCCGGATTCTTTATTAATCGTATCGCGCTTTGATTGTCAATAAATAGTACAGGCACTTTTTCTTCTAGACACCCAATCTCACGCATGAGCCTTCGCAGCCACACAGACTCTCGCGCACATAAAGATGCAGACACATACTCCGCCTCCGTTGTACTTAATGCAACTGATTTTTGCCTCTGTGAGGTCCAGGTTATAGGTCCCGATGCTAATTCAAATAGATATCCGGATGTCGATTTTCGCGTGTCGACATCCCCTGCGTAATCCGAATCGCTGTAACCCGTTAATGCAAGAGAAGACGCGTCGTCGCAATACATGATGCCATGATCGAAAGTTCCCCTTAAATATTTTAATACACGCTTCCCTGCTTCCCAGTGATTTTTGTTAAAATTATTTACATATCGGCTTAATACATTTACAGCGAACGATAAGTCCGGACGCGTAACATTACATAGAAACATTAGTGAGCCTACGAGCTCTCGAAACGGAACGTTCAGTGCATCCTTATCTTCTTCACTCATTCTCATGTCCAAGCCGATACACGAAGGAGTGCAGACAGGACTTGCATCTACCATGTTAAATCTTTTTAGTACTTTCAGCGCATAGTCTGATTGATGAAGTCGCATAGAGCGTTCTTTTCTGTTTCGTTCTATCTGCACACCGACAAACGTATTCGGCTCATTTACAATAATCTCAAAACGTTTTTTTAACTCTTCCGTTATACTATCAATTATTTGACTCGATTTACAAAGGATAAGCCCGTCGTCGACAAACATTGCTATAATTACATTACAATCATTGAATTTTCCGTAGTATATAGAATTATCCGACTTACACGCATTTAAACCAAGTTCATCCAAGCAACTCGCAAATTTTCTTTCCCAACATCGAGAAGCTTGCTTTAGTCCGTATAAAGCCTTATTCAATTTTGCGACTGGATTCTTAAAACGATTTTTATCAACACGTACGCCTTTCGGTACCAGCACGTAGATATTTTCATGTAATTCCCCATACAAGAACGCGGTTTTTACATCGAATTGACTCATATGAAAATCTTCCCGAGCAGCTATCGCGAGTAACATTCTGATTGAATCGTACCTGACCACCGAGGCAAAAGTTTCATCATAATCTATCCCGTAAACTTGCCGAAAACCTCGGGCGCAAAGCCTGGCTTTATAACGCTTACCATGCCCGGATTTGTTTGACTGTACCCTGAAAACCCATTTTGTGTCGATGGGTTGACATCCTTCTGGTCTCTCCATGATGGTCCAGGTATTGTTGCGCCTGTGGGAGTCGAGCTCTTCGTTCACCGCTTCGGTCCAATAATCAGCTTCTGGCCCGCTCACTGCGTCGTCGAATGTCTCCGGCGCATGGTGCTCGGCGGCATTTGCCTCGTAGCGCTCCGGCGCCTTCATGAGACTGCGGTCCCGTAGGTATTTCATTGGTCGAGGGTTGGGAGAGCTCATCTTCCGCTTCCTTCCCGCAGTTGTATGCTTCTCGGCCTCGGGTTCTTGCGTGCTCGGAACAGACTCCACGAGCGGCATCTCCTCGTCCTCGTCAAGCTCTGCAGCTGGTACCGAGTCGGCCTCGTCAGTCTCGAGTGGGACTGAACTTTCGTCTCCTATGGGCAGGACGACTGTCTGTCGCTCTGCAATGCCTTCTCCAGCAGATTCTTCCATGAAGTTGACGTCTCTCGATACCAGGATTTTTCTAGTGACAGGATTAAATAAACGGTAATTTTCGGAGTAACCTTCGTATCCAACTAAAATTACTTTGTCGGCCTTTTTGTCCAACTTCCGTCTCGAAATCTTGGGGATATGCACGTACGCTTCGGACCCGAAAACTTTTAAATGACTTAAAATCGGTTTCTTACCGTGCCACTTCTCGTAAGGGGTAGAGTTACCGGTTCGAGAATTCGGAGTCCGATTTTGAACGTAGACCGCCGTGTTCACCGCTTCCGCCCATAGATTATAAGGGAGCTGCTTAGCGTGCATCATCGTCCTTGCGCTTTCCATTATCGTTCGATTCTCCCTCTCCGATGCGCCGTTCTGCTCGGGAGTATAGCTTGCAGTAGTTTCGAGTTCGATGCCAGTCTTCGCCATATAATCTTGCATATTCTTGTTGCAGAATTCGCGACCGTTATCGGTTCTCAGATACTTAATTTTACGACCGAATTTATTATTGACTTTCTGCGCGAACTCTTTGAAAACTTCGTATACATCGGCTTTGTTTCTTAGAAAATACACGTGTTTATAGCCGGTAGCATCGTCCTTGAAAAGCAAGAAGTATTTGGATTTGTTGAGCGATTCGGTCTGCATGGGGCCGCACAAGTCGCTGTGGAAATATTCCCCCAGTTCTCTTGCAACCTTATTATCTTGAATTTTTGTGAATGATCGACGATGCAACTTACCATATTGGCAGGCTTCACAGAAAAAATCTGCTTTATTACTCACTATCATTCCAATACCAGTCGTCTTCTCAAGCATCTTTTGCACTGTCTCTTTGCAAGCGTGTCCGAGTCTCTCATGCCATCTCTGAAGGTCAGCGGTGACGGCGTTTGCTTCATAACAGGCACTGGCGTTCGTGCGAGCGCAAATCATCATGCGATATAACTCGTTCTGTTGCTTTAAGCCTCGCGCGACTAACTCTTGTTGATGGTAAATATTCACGTAAGCTTCGTTGAATTCGGCGTGTAATCCTCGTGTTGTACATACGCCCACCGAAAATAAATTTTTCCTCAAATTCGGAACAAACAAGACGTCCTCGATCCGCCCATCAATCCATTTTCCATCTATGAATTTGCGTATCAATACTGTGCCGGAGCCAATCACCCGACACTCTCCGTCGTCTCCAAGACGAATCGATTCGTTATTGCTCTGTGTAAAATCTTGCAGCCAGTCGCGGCGACAAGTGAGGTGTCGCGATGCACCACTATCGCAGATCCATACATCGGCCATGTCGGCTCCCATAATGCGCTGCTCTTGTACGTCGAGCGCGCGACTTTCCTTGCGCTTCGAATTTAAATCGACCGTTGCCATCACGAATTCTCCGCTGAACGTCGCGTCTTCCTTGCTCTCGGTTTGTTTACCTTTCGAGTGTCCACGTCGATGTCGGCAAAATCGCGCGATATGGCCCGGCTTGTTACACACGTAGCACAGGTTGGATCTCGGCTTGTCTGTCGTCGTGTTATTCTTCGAGGTCTGAGCACCTGCTTTGTTTTTGTTTTGACTCCTCTTTACCTGTGTCGTTGCCAACAGCGCGATCGTGTCCTCGTCCTTTTGTAACATTCGGCGCTCTTCCTTTATTAAACGCTCTTGGAGGTTTGTAAGCGTCTGTTTATCGGTTTCGACGCTGTCCCATGCAGTGGTAAAAGCATCGAATTTAGACGGTAGTGTGCCAATAATTTTTGCCATGATCGACAAGTCAGAAATATTCTCGCCAAGATCTGTAAGCGCTCTCGGTAAACTTTGAACTTTTGTGATATGCTGCATTATGGAGTTAGACGGATCCATTTTATATTCATAAAATTTTTGCATCATGATTAATTTGTTCGTCTCACTCTTTTGCTCGTGCACTGCAGCCAACAACAACCACATTTCGTTCGCGGTCTCACAATTTGTCAGCGACTCGAGCTGGTCGAAGATCATGGCGGATGATATGAGACACATTGCTTTTGCGTTTTCCTTGTCCCATGCTGCTCTTTCAGCCGCTCCTCTATCGCCTGTAGATCTCGTCTTCGTTCCGGTAACTATGTCGAGCACCCCGTTCGCCGTTAAAACTATCTTCATTTGGAATTTCCAAATTTGGAAATTACTACCGTCGAATTTTGCTACGTGGCTCATCGTTGAAGCGGACGACATTTCCATAGCCATCTTCGAGTACGTAGGTTCTTCTTCTCAAAAGGAGATCTTCAAGCGTTTGCTTGGTACACCACTACTACGGTACTCGGTAACTTAAACAGTTTTCACACTTTTCACTTTTCCTTCACTTGCGGGTCTGGGCCCATAACCTTTTGTCAGGGGGTGGAAAATATAAGACCGAAGATAGAAATGAAAGAATGATGTATTTTCATTTATAAAAGTGTCACAGAATAATAAATGTTCTAATTCAAGTCTATAGCAAAATTCGACTGCCCGCTTTCGCGGTCTCCGGCGATCTGCCCCGAGATCAATAGCGTCGCTACGCCTCGCGTCGGTTTCGGCTCTGTGACCGTTACATTTGAACAAGAGATCACGTGATGATACATAGGAGACGCGCCAAATATGAATGCGAGAAATACACGTCTCGTACAACAACCAAAAATTGCATATCAATCTTTTTTCGATTTCTGCTCGAACCAGCTTCCTCGCAGCGAATCGCGAGACACATATTTGAAAAGCTGAGATCGAGAGCTTTCCAAAAACATATTGAATGACTATATTTGGATCAACCGTTCCGAAGATATGGAGTCCGGAGAAAAACAAGGCAATTTTGGAAAATTTACCAAAAATTGCATATCAACCTTTTTTCGATTTCTGCTCGAACCAGCTATCACGCAGTGAATCGGGAGACACATATTTGAAAAGCTGAGATCGAGAGCTTTCCAAAAACATATTGAACGGCTATATTTGGATGAACCGTTCCGAAGATATGGAGTCCGGAAAAAAATTAGCTAAAATCGTAAAATTTACCAAAAATTGCATGTCAACCTCTTTTCGATTTCTGCTCGAACCAGCTTCCTCGCAGCGAATCAGGAGCCACATATTTGAAAAGATGAGATCGAGATCTTTCCAAAAACATATTGATCGGCTATATTTGGATGAACCGTTCCGAAGATATGGAGTCCGAAAAAAACTAGCTAAAATCGGAAAAATTACGAAAAATTGCATATCAACATTTTTTCGATTTCTGCTCGAACCAGCTTCCTCGCAGTGAATCGGCAGGCACATATTTGAAAAGCTGAGATCGAGAGCTTTCCAAAAACATATTGTACGCCTATATTTGGATGAACCGTTCCGAAGATATGGAGTCCGGAAAAAAAATAGCTAAATTCGTAAAATTTACCAAAAATTGCATATCAACCTTTTTTCGATTTCTGCTCGAACCAGCTTCCTCGCAGCGAATCGGGAGACACATATTTGAAAAGCTGAGATCGAGAGCTTTCCAAATATATATTGAACGCCTACATTTGGATGAACCGTTCCGAATATATGGAGTCCGGAAAAAAACTAGCTAAAATCGGAATATTTACGAAAAATTGCATATGAACGTTTTTTCGATTTTTGCTCGAACCATCTTCCTCGCAGCGAATCGGGAGACACATATTTGAAAAGCTGAGATCGAGAGGATTCCAAAAACATATTGAACGCCTATATTCGGATGAACCGTTCCGAAGATATGGAGTCCGGAAAAAAACTAGCTAAATTCGTAAAATTTACCAAAAATTGCATGTCAACCTTTTTTCGATTTCTGCTCGAACCAGCTTCCTCGCAGCGAATCAGGAGCCATATATTTGAAAAGCTGAGATCGAGAGCTTTCCAAAAACATATTGATCGGCTATATTTGGATGAACCGTTCCGTAGAAATGGAGTCCGAAAAAAACTAGCTAAATTCGTAAAATTTACCAAAAATTGCATATCAACCTTTTTTCGATTTCTGCTCGAACCAGCTTCCTCGCAGCGAATCGGGAGACACATATTTGAAAAGCTGAGATCGAGAGCTTTCCAAATATATATTGAACGCCTACATTTGGATGAACCGTTCCGAAGATATGGAGTCCGGGAAAAAACTAGCTAAAATCGGAATATTTACGACAAATTGCATATGAAAGTTTTTTCGATTTTTGCTCGAACCATCTTCCTCGCAACGAATCGGGAGACACATATTTGAAAAGCTGAGATCGAGAGCTTTCCAAAAACATATTGAATGCCTATATTTGGATGAACCGTTCCGAAGATATGGAGTCCGGAAAAAAACTAGCCAATTTCGGAAAATTTCCCAGAAATTGCACATCTACCTTTTTTCGATTTCTGCTCGAACCAGCTTCCTCGCAGCGAATCGGGAGACACATATTTGAAAAGCTGAGATCGAGAGCTTTCCAAAAACATATTGAATGGCTATATTTGGATCAACCGTTCCGAAGATATGGAGTACGGAGGAAAACCTAGGCAATTTCGGAAAATTTACCAAAAATTGCATATCAACCTTTTTTCGATTTCTGCTCGAACCAGCTTCCTCGCAGCGAATCGGGAGACACATATTTGAAAAGCTGAGATCGAGAGCTTTCCAAAAACATATTGAATGCCTATATTTGGATGAACCGTTCCGAAGATATGGAGTCCGGAAAAAAACTAGCCAATTTCGGAAAATTTCCCAGAAATTGCACATCAACCTTTTTTCGATTTCTGCTCGAACCAGCTTCCTCGCAGCGAATCGGGAGACACATATTTGAAAAGCTGAGATCGAGAGCTTTCCAAAACATATTGAATGCTATATTTGGATGAACCGTTCCGAAGATATGGAGTCCGGAGAAAAACTAGGCAATTCGGAAAATTTACCAAAAATTGCATATCAACCTTTTTTCGATTTCTGCTCGAACCAGCTTCCTCGCAGCGAATCGGGAGACACATATTTGAAAAGCTGAGATCGAGAGCTTTCCAAAAACATATTGAATGCCTATATTTGGATGAACCGTTCCGAAGATATGGAGTCCGGAAAAAACTAGCTAAATTCGTAAAATTTACCAAAAATTGCATATCAACCTTTTTTCGATTTCTGCTCGAACCAGCTTCCTCGCAGCGAATCGGGAGACACATATTTGAAAAGCTGAGATCGAGAGCTTTCCAAAAACATATTGAATGCCTATATTTGGATGAACCGTTCCGAAGATATGGAGTCCGGAAAAAAACTAGCTAAAATCGTAAAATTACCAAAAATTGCATATCAACCTTTTTTCGATTTCTGCTCGAACCAGCTTCCTCGCAGCGAATCGGGAGACACATATTTGAAAAGCTGAGATCGAGAGCTTTCCAAAAACATATTGAATGCCTATATTTGGATGAACCGTTCCGAAGATATGGAGTCCGGAAAAAAACTAGCTAAATTCGTAAAATTTACCAAAAATTGCATATCAACCTTTTTTCGATTTCTGCTCGAACCAGCTTCCTCGCAGCGAATCGGGAGACACATATTTGAAAAGCTGAGATCGAGAGCTTTCCAAAAACATATTGAACGCCTATATTTGGATGAACCGTTCCGAAGATATGGAGTCCGGAAAAAAACTAGCTAAATCGTAAAATTACCAAAAATTGCATATCAACCTTTTTTCGATTTCTGCTCGAACCAGCTTCCTCGCAGCGAATCGGGAGACACATATTTGAAAAGCTGAGATCGAGAGCTTTCCAAAAACATATTGAACGCCTATATTTGGATGAACCGTTCCGAAGATATGGAGTCCGGAAAAAAACTAGCTAAATTCGTAAAATTTACCAAAAATTGCATATCAACCTTTTTTCGATTTCTGCTCGAACCAGCTTCCTCGCAGCGAATCGGGAGACACATATTTGAAAAGCTGAGATCGAGAGCTTTCCAAAAACATATTGAACGCCTATATTTGGATGAACCGTTCCGAAGATATGGAGTCCGGAAAAAAACTAGCTAAAATCGTAAAATTTACCAAAAATTGCATATCAACCTTTTTTCGATTTCTGCTCGAACCAGCTTCCTCGCAGCGAATCGGGAGACACATATTTGAAAAGCTGAGATCGAGAGCTTTCCAAAAACATATTGAACGGCTATATTTGGATGAACCGTTCCGAAGATATGGAGTCCGGAAAAAACTAGCTAAATTTCGTAAAATTTACCAAAAATTGCATATCAACCTTTTTTCGATTTCTGCTCGAACCAGCTTCCTCGCAGCGAATCGGGAGACACATATTTGAAAAGCTGAGATCGAGAGCTTTCCAAAAACATATTGAACGCCTATATTTGGATGAACCGTTCCGAAGATATGGAGTCCGGAAAAAAACTAGCTAAATCGTAAAATTACCAAAAATTGCATATCAACCTTTTTTCGATTTCTGCTCGAACCAGCTTCCTCGCAGCGAATCGGGAGACACATATTTGAAAAGCTGAGATCGAGAGCTTTCCAAAAACATATTGAATGCCTATATTTGGATGAACCGTTCCGAAGATATGGAGTCCGGAAAAAACTAGCCAATTTCGGAAAATTTACCAAAATTGCATATCAACCTTTTTTCGATTTCTGCTCGAACCAGCTTCCTCGCAGCGAATCGGGAGACACATATTTGAAAAGCTGAGATCGAGAGCTTTCCAGAAACATATTGAATGGCTATATTTGGATCAACCGTTCCGAAGATATGGAGTCCGGAGGAAAACTAGGCAATTTCGGAAAATTTACCAAAAATTGCATATCAACCTTTTTTCGATTTCTGCTCGAACCAGCTTCCTCGCAGCGAATCGGGAGACACATATTTGAAAAGCTGAGATCGAGAGCTTTCCAAAAACATATTGAACGCCTATATTTGGATGAACCGTTCCGAAGATATGGAGTCCGGAAAAAAACTAGCTAAATTCGTAAAATTTACCAAAAATTGCATATCAACCTTTTTTCGATTTCTGCTCGAACCAGCTTCCTCGCAGCGAATCGGGAGACACATATTTGAAAAGCTGAGATCGAGAGCTTTCCAAAAACATATTGAACGCCTATATTTGGATGAACCGTTCCGAAGATATGGAGTCCGGAAAAAACTAGCTAAAATCGTAAAATTACCAA
>JACCIB010001856.1:0-17859 GCA_018906965.1 Philotrypesis tridentata | reverse complement strand
TGCCATGGCCCCTCGAACGCGCGCCACATCCTCTTTCCGTACCGCGTGTCGATTTCAAACGCTTGACAAAAAAAAAGTCCATGCCGAGAATCGCATCGTGATCCAACGCTGGAACGACATAAAAATCGATTGCTTCGAAGTTCCGGCCAACGTGCAACATCACTCTCAATACTCCCTCAACGCGGCTAATGGAACCCGTAGCTGTCCTCACTCGCAAACTACTCGCTTTCCAACGACTTTTGCTCGACTCTACCACACAAGGCTTAACCATCGACAGCGTTGCCCCCGGATCCAAGAGTGCCAATCGTTGCTGCCCTCCGATGTCAATAGAAATATAATTCCTTTTATCCTCAGAAACCGCAGCTAAGAATATCTCTCCCGGCGGGCTCACACTACGTTCCGGCACCTTCGCGCTTGCTTCACCTAATTCTACTTGCGCTTCTAACTTCGCAATCACCCGCTCTATTCTCGACAACTTCGCGAAGCCCTCAGCTTCGTCAAGGCTCGTCTCGCTCAGCTGATCACTTTCACCTCCTCGCTCTTCTTGCTCGAATTCTTCGTCGCTCACCGATGCACTCACACGCAAATAATTCTCCGCCGCCCACGCAGGTATATCACTCTCCCCGTGTCCCGACTGTCCGGCCGCAGTTTGCCACAACCCTCGCGTTTTTCCGCTTTGTTGCAGCCCTTCTGCACCCGTCAGCTGAATCGGCATAATCTCGCTCCCGCTACTACTCTCGCGATCACTGAATTCACTCGCACGCACACTCTCGCGAAATCTCAGGAACTTTGCTCTCTTCTGACTACTGTTATCTCCTGCTTCGCTTCGCTCGTTATTCACTCGCGCGCACTCGCTCTCCGGCTCCCACACTTCGCGGGGCACGAGCTTTATCTCTGTGCCCCGCCCGACGCGTTTCCCAGACTCCACAGAAGGCTCCTACACTTCAGACACGTCTGCAGCGTCACGCCGTCAGCGCCACAACCTTGACACTGTTCTCGTGGGAACGTTCGCGCGCTCTCGGTTCCGGCTTCTCTTCGGGGCACGTGCGCGTCGTGTGGCCCTTCTGACGGCACCTGTAGCAGGTCACATCAGGGCACTCCATCATTCGATGTCCTACCCTTTGGCAAAAATAGCATGCACTCGGGATCCCCTCTTCGCGTCCTTTGGGAACTGCCCCGGCCCCTGGAAAACTCGGACTTCTCCTTAAGCCACCGTCGCTTACGCATGCGTTCCCGAACGCTTGGCTCGAGGGAGCGTTTGGCTGTTGCGCCCGCTCTCCCTGCGTTTCGCCGATTCGCAAAAATTTTAAAATATCCTCTGGCGCTATCATCCTGGGCTCGCGTGCGGCATGACCTTGACTAGACTGCACTGCTGCAGCATACGACGTCGGAGTGTTTGCTTCCGCCGCATCAACCTGCACCTCTTTCGTCTCCGGCACCGACTCCCCTTTATTCGCGCCCTTCTTCTGATTTTTGTTTTTACCCTTCCCTGCCTTGTTAGCATAAGTCTCCACCTCCACCGCGGCTGCTTTGCCCTCACTCTCTTCTTGCACGGCGGCGACCCTGGGTTTTCGCGGTCCCGTGTACGCCGCTCCCGGCACACGCATCTTGTCGGCTGTCGGTGGCGGCAAATAACGAGCGTCTAGATCTCTATTCCGCTCATAAAGCTTCCCGTATCGCTCTATATCGTCAAGCGATTCGATTATCTTATCACCGAAAGCCTCCCTATACTTCGGATGTAGCTTGCGATATGCGAGCTCGAATTGCTCCTCTCGCGACGGCGGAAACCGAAATCGAGAAATAATGTACTTGAAACTAGCTAAGTAACTTGACACTTTCTCCCCCTCGGCTTGCGTCCGGCGCTGGAGATCCTCCATCAAGTCTTCGCGATCGTATACTCGCATAAACTGGTCTCGAAATCTCCGGCAAAACTCCTTCCACGTGCGCAACTCCGTCCGCACAGTACGATACCAACGCGAGGCCTTCTTCGTAAGGTAGCACGGGATTGCAGCTAGCAGAGCTGCATCCGAGATTCCCGACCCGTCGCGACACTCTTCTACCTGTTCTAGAAATTCTTCTGGATCTTCCGTCTTATCTTCGCCCGCGAATTTACTCAATCCCCAACTCTTAAGAATTTTAACGGCTTGAAGCTTCTCACTCCCATTAGTTCCGGCAACCGACTCTCTCTCCCAACTCACGCGTCGCGTGTCGTCCCCTAATGTTCGCAACGATCTATCGCTCTCGTCTCCCCGCGAGCGAAGTCTTCGCTCACGCGCGCGCGGCCTGTCTTCGCTAACTCTCGCCTCGTGTTTAGACGATCTCTCGACAGTAGGTCTCGCAGCATATCTCCTCTCCTCTTGTACTGTCCGCGGCACCAGACGAAGCGAGCTTCCGGCACTGACTCGCTTTCTCACCGTTATCTTGCCGGGAGGAGCTCTCGCTGGCTCTCGAGTCCTAGTATACTCGGGTACCTCATAGTCGCTCTCCTCGGACGAACTTGCCACTGCTCGATTCGAAAAATTAAGTCTGCGCGCTCCTAATGGGCTTCCGAAAGACTCTCTGTATCTACGCGGCGCAGCTGCAGGATACGCGTTCACCGAAGGCAGGAGGTATTCGCTTTCCTCTGACCTTCCCCCTAGCTCCCGTCCACTGTCCCCCAGATCGTCTGACGATTCCGCAATCGTTGACGCTCTATGAATGTCGTCGAAATCTCCGGCCGGGGTGAAGTAACACGTAGAGCTCCCGGTCGGCTGTCGCTTGACCGTTACCTCAGGCGTGACGAACGAACGGACCTGTATACGAGGCTCCTTTGATAGCTGCGGCTTACGCCCCGTGGAGGCGGCAGACCGAATCGGTAGCTGACTTAGCCTCTTGAGGCTCTGCTCCCTCGACGGAGCAATGGGCTCGCATGGCATGGTGGCGGCAGCCCCCGCTCGATCTAGCTGCACAGCTGGCGCTCCGAGCTCACGCACTCCTGGGAGTCCGAACGGTATCCCCGCCTGGCGCGAGGTTCGCGAAACATCATCCCTAGTCGTTGCAAATCTCGCGGCTTCCGGCTCGTTAAGCTGCGTACCGCGCTTAATCAACTCTGCAGAGTAATAAGTATACTCGGCATTCGACTGCTCGTATTCCGACAGCGTCTGTCGCACCGAGACGCGTGGTACCCCACTCGGCACGAAGCACCCTCTCGTCGCCGGCTCCGCGAATGCTCCGATCACCGATGCCATCGTTGACCCTGCGCTGCACGCGGTCGTCGTGATTACGCTAGTCGAGGGCGCGGTGGTCACCGGAGTGCTAATGTTCACGATAACATCCTGCAGGATACGCGGAGCTCGCGGGTTCGTGTGAACTTCGACTTCCGCCTGAAACGGCAGAGGCGAGCTCCCCTCACTCGAGCTAAATCATCTCACACCAGCCGGCTGTACACCGCGTCCGTCATCTGCGATTTTCTGCGACTCGCCATCAGTCTCTTCCGCACTCGGCCTGGGCGAGTGGCGCTTTGCCCAATCATCCGCGTACCACGGCACTTCTAATTCCGGCTGCATTTCACGTAAGCAGGCTCGCGTTAACCGATCGCGCAGCACTGTTAGTGTCCCCGAACTACTGAGGCGCCGCTCATGTAACTCTTCCATCAACTCCTCGAAAGTTAACCTCCCAACCTCTAACTTCACGTTCCGATACTCCCGCACTTTCATTAAATCGCGCATCTGACGTTCCGGCTCCGTCATCTCACCGAAATTATTTCTCCGCATAGTCCAATATATATATATGTAAGCTAAAACGATAATCGCACAAATATATATATGTGTATATATAAGAATACGTCGTGCGTGCACTAGCACGCCCGCCGACACTCACCGTATTTTCCTCTGAAAATAAGAAAGTAAAATAGGTATACGCGCTCGCACACACTGCTCACACTGCTGCTGTCTCCTGTTACAGCCTCGCCGCCTCGCCGCTGTAAAGAAAAGTAAACACCCGCGCGCACACATACAACTGTACACGCCGCGCGCGCTTCGCCTCCCGGCGACTTCCGGCTAAGACAAAGGCACACTCAAAATAGTTCGAACTGTTCCCGCTAGTGCCCCACGTTGGGCGCCATTTGTGACGTTGTCGAAAACTGTGGAGAGAAGTTTCCCTCCGGCCCAGTGGTCCCGACGACTACGCACTATAATTTCTGTTATCCGATCTCGGAGGAGGTTAGCAAGGAACTCCTGATTCGGGATTGATCAGGATGCTCGGAATATTTTTGAGAATAAGACGCACTCGAATCAACTTCAATTATTTATTCATCAATTCGGCAACACAATGACTAGATGCTCTCGGTAGCTATCCGCACGCTCTTGCATACACTCGTTCGCTCTCTTTCTCCCGCGCGCTCACGCTCTATCTCACCGCTGCGCGCCTCACGGCTTTTCCTCCGGCCCCTGCTATAGCCGTAGACTCGCTCGTCTGCGCGCCGCCCGTTCTCTCTCCCCACTCTCGCTCTCTCTCTTTCACACCTCTGTTCGTATTCGCGCGCGCTCGACTCTCCGACGTTTCGCTTCGTCCCCCCTTCTCCGGCTCTGCACGGGCCTCCGCGCTCGGCGATGTTCGGGGAATTGCACGCCCGCCAGCCGCGGCCGCGTGGCCCGATGTTCGAGACAAAGGCGCGGATTCCCGCGACTATCGTTCGCGCCCGCGGACAACGCGAGGCACGTGGCCTAATCGGCGCGTCTCCTTCACACCCGATCTCTAGGAGATCCGGTACATGCACACTAGTATTCGATGTCGTCCGTCGCTTGCTCTCCGTCGCGGATGTAAGCGTCGTTCTTCTCACTCTCTCTCTCTCGCACACGCACGCACTCTCTCTCTTTCTACACCTCGGCCGCGTTATCTCGCACACTTCTATCTACACGCTCGCGACGCTTCCGTCCTTTCCTCGACTACAAAACCCGGTAAGCGAACTTACAATATCTCGCTCAGTCCGGCGTATAGCTCTCGCTGATGTATCCGACGGCCCCGCTGTCCGACCTCTCGACGACTTCACCTCCTCAACGGAATCGGCCCCAACCTCGGCCTTCGCGTCCTTCGGATTAGCTCGGTCCTCGTCAGTGGTCGACTCTAAGGCACCCTCGGCTCCTCGTAGCTGGCTCTCGCTCGTCCTGGCTTCGCACTGTGGTTCGCTCGCGTCCTTCCGCTTCCTCGTCCGCACACGCAGCGTTGTCTTACGATCGAGTTACACGTCGCGGCACAAAGAAAATCCTCGAAAGTCCGAAACACGTCTGCACACTGTCAAGCTCGGCCTGATACTGCCCTTTTGTCGCCGCGCGCGCTAAGTCCTCCGTCCCTCGGTACTACCGATCAGCCAATCCGCGTCAATCTTCTAACGCCCCTCTCCTCCGGCCGATCGCTGTTTGTCTTAACTTATGCGAGTGCCCACTAAGTTCCACTAATTTTTCCCCCTCTCCCTAACTAGCTATCGACGGTTCGGTGCTAACACGCATTTCGACAATTCTCGCTTCGCCTGTCGCAGCAGGCTTACAATTCCGCGTACCGGCTACACGTACTCTATGCACAATATACTCTCTCTCTCTCTCGCATGCGCCGTTGCCACTTCTTGCTTTCTTCGCTTCTCTCTTCCTTCTTCGTCTTGCAGTGCTGTCCTCCGGCTCGATCCGTCGTTGCTCGAACACACAAACAATGGGCATTAATATAATTAATAGAAAACGGTGTTTCTATGTTGAGTCTATCCCTCGGTAGTTGTATGAATGTTGGAGTGGAAGTTATCGATCTTCCCGAGGCAGCTTATTGTAGGAAAAATAACAAACTCTTTTTTGTTATTTTTCGACGTTTCGGTGAAACAATGTCGCCCTTTTCAAACCTTACCGAAAATTCATACAATTCATATAGAGAGAGAGAGCTGAATTCTCTCGACCGAACTGTCCAGAACCGAATGAGTGAAGCGAGCGCTAGCGACTCGCTTAACTCTTGAGCACGGGCCGCGATCCGAATTCCCTGCCTTAACCCTAGGTTGACTGTCCAGGGTTGGATTTGTCTCACGCATAACTGGCTAGAAGGGGCCCATAACAAAATTACTGCGAAAAACACAAGTACTTACATCATTCATTTTTTGACACGATTATTTCATTAGAACGGCATTTTTCAATTTCCTGCGGGACTGACACTACAAAATTTTGGAAACAAATATAGACTTCAAAATATCCCTGAGTTACGGGGTTCTCCAAGCAACTCCTAAGTTACGGGGCTGAGTTGCGTTGTTCCACCCAGTCATCGATATGGTACATTGAGATAGGCCACATCATTTTTAATTTGGGAAAAGACTTTTATAATAAAGATCAATTATTTTGTAGAACCTTTTCTGAAATTTAGAGTAATAGCCATCTTTAGTTTTAAATATCGAAAACTCGATCTCGGGAATAGTAGATACGGTGAATCTACCACGAGTTTACGTTGGTTTTTATGTTATTCGTAATCCTGAAAGTAAAAGTTTACAACAAAAATTCACCGGCGTTAATGAGTTAATCTATAATATTAAATATAATTTAATATTAATGTAATTAATTTTCATATGAATACCAGGTAGTATGAGATATCCTGTTCTACTTGAGACTCCTCGTGAGAGAGACAAAGAAACTACCATAGACTATATGATGGAAGTAGAAAGTACAGATCGTGCTACTTCCATTTGTGGCATTAAAGCTGTATCTGTTCTTATAAATTTAAAGTATTTTGATATCATTAACGGATTTGTCCCAGAGTATATGCACTGTTGCTTACTAGGAGTTGCAAAGCAAATAACTAATTATTTAATTGGACGATGCGACACTTCTTATATTGATAAACTAATTGAAAGTATAAAGGTTCCGCATGTAGTGAGTCGTTTATCTAGACCGTTTTCCGACCGCAACTACTGGAAAGCACGAGAGTGGGAAAATTGGACTTTATTTTACAGTATTCCAATATTAAAATCAATAGTTAATAGAGAAATGCTCGAATATTGGTCACTATTTACTGAAAGCTTATACATTTGCTTACGAACTGACATTAGTTATTTAGATTTAAATAGAGCAGATGAATTGCTACACTTATTTGTTTTCCAGACGCAGAAATATTTTGGGAAGTCTGCACTGACCTATAATGTCCACCAACTGCTACATTTAGTAAAAAGTGTACATAATTGGGGACCGCTTTGGGCTCATTCAGCGTTTTCATTCGAATCTGGGAATCATCATCTTCTGCAAACCATTCATTGTGCAAAGGGCGTCATTTTACAAATACTAAGATTTATCAATATTAATTATAGCACATTTATTTTAGAAAAAAAAATTTATCCGGGCGCTTGCGAAATTGTAAAAAACTATTGCATTAACATAAAAAAAACACCAGTACAAAAAAGTTTCAAATTGAACGAAATAACTTATTTTGGAAAAGAAGATCGAATAAGTTTGGAGCAAGCGAAATATTTGAATGTACCAGATAACAGTAAAGTATTCCACAGAATGGTGAAGGATGGGTGTCTTTATACATCATGTTTAAGAGAAAATCGTCGCTCTGACAACTCTAATGCAAAATTAAAAGATGGAAAAGTAATTAAAATTTTAAAATTTATTGTAGATGTAAAATCAAATCTGGAAGTAACCATTTGTCAAGAAATAGACAGAAAGACAGATAATTTGGGCAGCTATACTCATTTGAGAGAAGTAAAGTTAAAAGAAAATACAGAATTAATGGCAGTGCCAACGATGAGCATTGAGTCCATTTGTGTTTACATAGAAAACATAGGCAATGAAGCATTTGTGGTACCAGTACCAAATTTATTTTATTATTAATTTCAAGTTGGAAATTAAAGACTTATAAGAAAGATAATAGTCAAACAAGTACGTATATATCTTTTTATTTTATACAGTTGTTTTCAGCTAGCTTGAATTTGTCCACCCCTCCCGCCTTCTCCTTCTTCCCCTTCTTCCCCTTCATTCCCCTTCTTTAAGTGGGGTATATATGGTAACAGGTCAGTCTGACTTTGACACTGAAATTAATACTGAAAGTTCTGTTATTTATTTTTGTCTTAGTTGTGACGCTGTGCTTCCTAGTACACGCTCAATACTCAAGGTACTTATATACTTGAGCTGTATTATTTATTTTGGGCTAAATTCGATTATAGTTGATTCGTTTAGGAGAACGGTTAAGAGAAGAGGTGATTTAATAATAACAATTATTAATGTTGGTTTCACCCTAGCTTTATTAACCAATTCCTATCCCTGCAACGAGACAAACTGAAGCCTCTCACGCAAATTCCTGGCCCTGCAAGGCTAACTCCTCCAGACCACGGTTGTATTCCTCTCTTCGGCCTCTCGTCCTGCTACCGAGAGTCACGTAGAATTGCTAAACTCCCACTCTAACCTGTAACGCACCAAGCGGAAACTTGACATATGGTGGCCAAAATATGCATTTACTGCTCGACCACACTCCGATCTTCTCGCGTCCCTCTCTGCCAGCCGTTCGTACTTCGCTTCCTATGCGTGCACTCTTCCACAGGCTAAGACCTATGTCGCCTTTCCACCAGCCTCCGTGTCACGCACAGCCAAATAAACCTCGCGTTTGCCTTCTCTTCCAAAGATTCACGCAGGAGAACAACTATCGCTAGCGTCAAAAGATTGCCGTCACGTATTTCCGCCCGGCTGCCACGACAACTCGGTTTATTTTGGTACGCTACTCTCTCTCTCTCTCTCTCTCTCTCTCTCTCTCTCTCTCTCTCTCTCTCTCTCTCTCTCTCTCTCCCTCCCTCCCCCTCTCTCTCTCTCTCACACATACACACACACACAGGCACGCATGCACGCACGCACGCATATATATGCACACGCACACGCACAAACACACGCACTCTTTGCCGGAAATTGACGCACCGAAAAATCCCACATCTCCGCGCGAACGGCCTTGCAGCGCCGACGTGCTGTCCACTTTGACAATGCTGTTCTCACCTGTTATGACTATACTTGTCAGTGCCGCAGAACTCGTCGCCTCGACAAAGGCGGCCGACAACCGATGTCAACACGCGCACGGGCACACACACTTTCGCTCGCACCTTCTCTCCTTTCTACTAAATCCAGACGTGCGCATGATCACAAGCCAATTGTGCGCATAAGGCTCTCTCTCTCTCCTTCCACCTCGCCGGAGCTTGTATCGAAGCTGCTGAGTTACTGGTGATGTCGTCCTCAGTTTTCCTATCGATGCTCTTTTCTACGGCTCGGTGTCTTTCTCCTGCCCACTCGCGATTTTTCTACCTATTGTACTTTTTGATCTCGAACTCGATCATAGTCAGGTTAATACTGATTGGCGGTTTGAGCCTTTCGGCAAGGAGTCCCACGCACATCGACAACGTACCTATTCGCTCATCCAGCAGTTACAACGTTATATCAACCGACCAAGGTATTGACCAGTAAGATATACAACGGCGCATAGTATACTAAAGTTATTGTCACCTTTATTTCTGGACCGTTATGGTGACTCCTGCTCGGAAACGTATCAGGGTGGAGGCGATAGATGAAGGCTAAATGACATGTATGGAAGCGATAGGTGAAGGCCGGCCTACATGATTGGAGGCGATAAACGGAGGGTGGAAGCGGTAGGTGGAGTCTCGAGTACGGGAATAGAAACGATGGGCGGAGGCTAAAGAACATGATTACAGCCAATGGCTGAAGGCTGGAGAACGTGAATAGAGGCGATTGGTGGAAGCTAGAGGACATGATTAGAGCCGGTAAAGCGAGTGTGGAGGCGATAGGTGGAAGCTCGAAGACATGAATAAAGGCGATAGGTGGAAACTGGAAGATATGAATGGATTTGTACCTTTAATCAGTCTCTGAGGGAGGTCAGTTTAGCCGGGGCCTGGAATTTATTGTGCGTGCATTGCCCAAAGTCCCGAATCCTTCGGTTTTGACGGATCACCTTCCGATCTCTCTGCTCTGCTTCCTTCCCAAGGTTCTGTAAAACCTTGTACACCAGCAAATCGTATCTCGAAACCAGATTATTTTTTCTTCTTTCCATTTTAACAAACAGTTAATACAGTGTGCCATGCTAAGCTCCTCAAGAAGCTCCCGTTCTTCTGCTTCTCTAAACAGGTAATCTGTTGGCTTATCTCTTACCTCGGTAGTAGAAAGCAGGCTTTCCCTTACAATGAAGGGAACCTTTTCACCTATTACTCCCTCGCGGACGCTCGTCCGTCGTTCAAACACAAGATGCACGATTAATATACTATTTTTCTCTCTCTCTTTCTCTCTCTCACACTCTCACAATATTCGTCGTACACTCTCGCCTACGCCCTTAACTCTCTTACACGCGCACTCTCGTCCTTTCCGGCTTCTCTTTCGGCTCGCAATCTCATTCGACAGACTTACCACGCTACGAGCGGCTGCTCTAATCTTCTTGGGTTTACTTCCGAATTTTTAAAGAGAGGGTAGGAGGTAATGTCGGCCTTAACCACGTGCAAAATTATCACTATATGAGATAAGGGAAAAAGAAATAATCTAAATTCGGATATAGATAGAAGAATAATTATAAAATATAAATTAATTTCAAATAATTAAAATAAGAAGAAACGTGGTGGATTTCGGAGAACGTCCTGGGAGTCTTCCTGGTCCTCCTCGTGACCTTTCTTCGATATCCGCGGTTGCAATTTATAACAAATAGGCGCCTTGCTGCGAAAGGCGGTCGCACACGCACGTTCCCGTGTGCGCCAGCTCAGCTACTCACACGGCACTTTTTATTAACGTGATCGTACTCGAGATTGCCGTCACGAATGGCTCCGGCTGTGAGTTGTACGCACACGGTCGTTTTCGCAGCACTCGGCGGCATTCGATGGTTTTCAGGGCTATTTCGCTCAACTCAGCTTAGACTTAGACAGCTTAGACTCTAATACGACTGGCTACTCATCTTCTCGTGCGGATGCTGGCTCGGGCTCTGAAGTTTCATCGCGGGAGAATCCATCGCGAGTTAATCGTCGCGGGTTCTGGCCGTTTCAACAATAATTTCGGATAACTTACATTATTTCATTAATCGTCATAAAAGTTATAATTACTCGCTATTCGTCGGCTTTTCGATGCTCACTTTATGCACTCGCACGCTTTGATTCCATAATTATTCTCTTTCAGCTGTGAAAGTGAACGTTGTGGAGAGAGCCTAGCTCCTCTACTTCGGCTCCAAGATCGTTCGTATATACGGCTGTGAGGCTCCGTAGCCTCCACTTCTTCGCTTCTGCATCGCGTTGTCTCTCTCACTCTTACAACGTCGCCGTACACACACGCAATCTTCGTGGCTCTCACACATGCGCGGGAGCTCGCCGCGCTGCTCGCTGGTGTGGTACACGCGCATGGCTATGCTCTGTCTCTTTCTCTCTCCTGCAAGGACCAAAGCATTAGAAGGTGTTATTGCACGAACCAGCTGCAAGTGCCTGCGGGAGCCGACGCTTTCCGTCACAATATGTATATAAGTTAGGGGGTACCCTTCTGCTCGCTCCGCTCGCCTAACCCCATTGCTTCAGTTTTTAACTTTTAGATTTTCAAATCCCAATTTTTAAATATATGCATATCTTCCTTATCTTATTGATTGTTAGAACAATAATAATTCTTAAAATTTGTCCACTGCCGTAACACTAATGGTATATAACTGATACTGAAAAATTTTATTATAAAAATTGCTCACCCATCAGATCAACCCTCCATCTGCCACCTCTGCCTATCTTTTCCAGCTTCCGTCTATCGACACCAATCATGATAACCACCATCACTAATTACCTCCAATTACAACTTTCACTATCCACTACTCATCTACATCTATCACCTAGATCCTTCACATATGACTCCAATAATGACCTCCATAATTCAGCTTCAAACTTGACACAAACTTTACCTACCACCTTGACCAGCGACCCTAACCAACCACCTGTCCACGATGATCTCTAACCGTGAAGTCTAATAACTACCTGTCACCGTTCAATTCCTATCTACCACCGATTATCTATACCCTTGACCCTTCGCCTCCAATTTGTTTCTCCAACCTCCACATACAACCTTTACATATCAGCTCCAGTCAAGACTTCAAACCTTTACCTATCACCTCAACCCATGACCTTTTCATCCACCTACATCTACCCATAAACTCCACCGTCCCTCTAGCACCTTCACTCACATCACCTACTATCTCGACCCATGAGGTCGACCACCTACCTAGCACCTGGATTGCGATCTCTACACTCCACCCATCCACATCATCCACTGATTACTACAGTCATGACCACCACGCTTCACACATAATCTCATCCTATCATCCCTACGCATGACTTTCCGCCTTTGCCTATCACCTCTATCCAGGATCTGCCCATCAACCTGTTATCCTCCACCTTCACCCTCTATCTATCGACTCAAATCATAAAATCTACTCTTTACCTATGGCCTACAACTAAAATTATTATTCTCTACATATGTTCCCTACCTATCACTTCAATTTATTACGTAACGCTCCACTCATCACACCAACCTGAACTTCTTGACTCTCCAACTATCATTACCACCCTCCATCTATCGCCTCCAATCCCGACTTCCAGCCTCCCACTATTATGTCTAATCATGACTCCTAACACTGACCAATCAACAACACCCAATTCATCTTCTGAACACCTGTCATTTCTAGCTCTGAACCACCTGCCAACGATCATTTCCAACCATGAAGTCTACTAACTACCTGTCACCTTCATCGTTAAATCCTATCCACCACCGATCATCTACACCCTTGACCCTTGACCCTCGACCCTTGAATATTTCAACCCTTACCTATACCTCGACCTATGACCTTCTTATCCTCCTGTTACCTCCACTTTCTACCTCTACCCATAAAGTCCACCGTCCTCCTAGCTATTTGACCTCCCACTTACCACCGTCACCCATAACTTTCACCACAACTTAGCACCTTTACTCGTAGCTTCTACCCACCACCTATTCCCTACAATTATGTCCTCATTCTTTACTAATCACTTATATCTTCCACCTATGACTCCAATTATGACTTCCACACTTCACCTATCTCCTATACTATCCACTTGCTACACATTCCATTCCTATAGTCATGATCACCACACTTTACGCATAATCTGCACACGTGTTCACACTTTCTGACTACATCTATCACCTCCACACATGAATTAAACGCATCACCAAGTATCTTTACTCGTAGCTTCAAACCACCACCTATAATTTCGATCCATGAAGCGTACCGACTACTTAGCACCTTCACTGGCCACCTATTACCTGCAATCAAGTTCTCCTACTCCACTTTTCACTTTCACCTTCCACTTATGACTCCAATCATGACTTCTACATTCCACCTATCCCTTATAACGCCCACTATCAGCGTCACCCATGCCTTCTGGCCTCCACCTATCACTTCCACCCATGATTTTTCGCCTCCACCTATCACGTTTAGCCATGAATTTCCTATCAACCTTTCAACCTGTACTTTTCATGTATACCCATGAAGTCTACCGTTTACCTTTACCAGCACTTCCACCCTCCACATGTCGCTTCTAATTATGATCGCCAGCATCCCACTATTACCTCTAATTATGAGTTTTGCGTTTAGTAATTACTATATAGAATTTTCGTTAAAAATGAAGATAAGTTAGTAGTTAATCTTATATTTTTCAGATCCTTTGGTACCTAAATGTAAATGTACATTTGTTTTACACTCACGCACTGAAGCTACGCAGAAAGTCAAGAGGCGCTTTATGGATACATGTTCTTTTTTTTGGATACATACCCTTTCGTAATTTTTATATGGTGAGAATGACATATACATGCAAAACCGAAGGACAAAATCAAAAGGAATTAACTGTATGTTACTTTCCAAACAAATTGTTATGAATGTATTAAGATAACAAACCTGTAAATATGAAACAAATGTTTTGAATTAAATTTCTACCTTTTTGAATCATGTGCAATGACAGTTTTGTGTATGTTATTTATAGTACAAAATATTTTACCTACTCGCTGAAACATATTCGCTAGGTGCAGGTAGAGTTAGGGTATAGGCATATAGATGTCATGCGCGACATTTGCAGAATCATGAACATCTCTGCTTACAGTAAAATAATCGGTCAAATTAATAAATATTTAAAAGATTTTTACATGGATAACAGATTTTCGTCGTTCAAGAGACCTTTATAAGAAGCAAGTAAATAGCCTTCGAAATGCTTTAAATCCGATTCTAATTATCCTTTAGTGAAGTATTAATTAAATAAATTTAATAAGAAATGTCTTATTTTCTATGACCAGCCATACACTCTTTAAATGACTGGCGCAGAAATTCGTAGAGGTTGCTGGTCGTGTTACACCCAGCGAATAAGAAAATAATTCTGAAATATTTATCATATTTTACTGCACAATTTAATAATCTTGATTATGTATATAAAAATAATTTTAATATCCATAATAATCTATATAATCTATAATAAGATGTAAAATCAACTTATCTAAGTTCTTACATAATAGAAAGTATTTAAAATAATTCACTCAATATCTTTGCTGGGATTTTACATATTCATGGGCAAGATTATACATCGTAAAGAGCCAAATTTAAAAAAAAAAATCGATATATTACCTAAAATCTTCCATGGTGTAGAGTCTTTTTTAAATGAGGCATTCGTAATGAGTAAAAAAAAAATAAATTGAAAATAATTTTAATTATAATCAAAAACTTTTTTTATAATGTATTCAAGATCGTGTGTAAAATCCGAATCAAATCTTACACGACAGTGAGCCACTTTTGAAAAAAAAATGTATGCAAGATCTTACGTAAGATCTTACATCCAATCTTACATAATAAGAAGTCATTCAAAAAATTATATATTCAAGATCTTACGTAAGATCTTACATCCAATCTTACATAATAAGAAGTCATTCAAAAAAATTATATATTTAAGATCTTACGTAAGATCTTATATACAATCTTACATGATAAGAAGCCATTTAAAAAAATTATGCATTCAAGATCTTACGTAAGATCTTACATACAATCTTACATAATAAGAATCCATTAAAAAAAATTTTATATTCAAGATCTTACGCAAGATCTTACATACAATCTTACATGATAAAAAGCCATTCAAAAAAATTATGCATTCAAGATCTTATGTAAGATCTTATGTAATTTCGTGTTTGAAAATCAATGATAAGATCGTAAGCAAGATATTATGTAAGATTTTACAAAAGATCTTACACAATATCTTAGATAAGATCTTTGATCAGATTTTATGTAAGATCTTGAATATAATTTTCAATAGGGTGCGTATATATATATATATATATGTCTGTATGTGTTCCTTTTTTCATCAAATGAACATAAAAAAATTTTCAGATTTTTAAATCAACAAGCTATGAATAATTTAAATAATTATTGTATTTTTGATAATACAAAATTAATACATGAAAATGATTTTTAATTGCCATATAAAATCTGGGCTTTGGCGATGGCAAATTTTGACTTTGAGGTCTCAAATTTTTGTATCGACAACAGTTTTCTTTATACAAAAGCTGGTTTTGGGATGCGCTTTCCATCTATTTCTATGGAAATAAATGCATTTTTAAATAATTAATTAATTTTATAGCAGCTAATTTTTATATTATACCATAATATTTATATTTCATAATAAACGCACAATTTTTGTCTGGTATACATTAAATAGGCAGAACATATATATTAGCATAGTAGATTATCAAAGATTTGAATGAAAAAAATTATGATCTAATGCAAAATATGACTAGTATTAATCGTACATTTATATTAATGGATTTGACTTACAACGAGAAGCCAACTCTCCATACTATACACAACATAATAGGGGAATACATATATTGCAGTAACAGATTATGAAAGACTTTAAATAAACTTTTTTAACTAATTAAAATCCGCTAATATTTTGTATTTTAATCTAATTTATTACTCGAGCATCACCTAATTAACCACACATTTATGTTAATGGATTTGACTTACAACGAGAAGCCAACTCTCCATACTATACACAACATAATAGGAGGAATACATATATTGCAGTAAAAGATTACGAAACATTTTATTTTATTTAATCAGTGATCAAATCCCTTCATCAGATTCAAAAATTGTACTTACAGCAATAAACAAGGCTGGTTCATTAAAGTCTGATGCTGTTTATACATCTTTTTTTAATGCTAATTTCATTGGATTGTAATAAACCGCGAAACTTCTAGAAAAACTATATATAAATGTTCGCAATACACGTGCGGCTCGATAGTTGCGGTGACTAATTTTCCAGCAGAAACTCGATCATCCGCAAGATCAAGGGCAGACGCACCAAATAAGGAGTCCACGCGACAATCATAGTATGAAAAAAATAGATGGAACCCGAAAATAGCCACCACTATGAGGCTAGACAAGGGAAAAACCCACCTCTTAGACGCGCGTAGCGACAATCGAGATGACCACTATAAAAGAGCTAGGAGACGGAATCAAAGAGAGAGTCGACCGTGAAAGTTTCAAGAGCAAGGGCGAAGCTCTGTCCGATTGCTACTCGGTCTATTAAAAATAGTGCTACAGCCATCCGCCTACCAAACCAGTGTTAGAAGAATCTACTTCGCCTGACAACAGAAGGAAGTGGAAAAGAGAACTCTCATCCCGAGTCGTTGAACTCCATCTCGCAGCAGTGAGGCAGTGGGACGCCTAGTGTATTTTTGGGAAGCCCGTCGGAACAACCAGCAGACAGTTCGGCGCCACTCCATCGAAACAGCCATCGTCAAGCCATCTACACCCATAGACAGCGAAGCGTACAAGGTACCTCTCTCTTTCTGTTCGCGCGGCGTGCACTAATATTAGAATCAATAACACACAGTCGAAAGGTAATCTCGAACTCCCGCTCTCCTACCCGGAAGGCTATGACCGTGAATACGGTAGCCAAAGGAGAGATCTTGTGAACAATTTAATTGATTGAATACACTGAATCTTACCGATACTTAATTGTTTAATTATTTATTCATAAACCATCACTCCTTTCCAATAATAGTAAATATATAGTTGTGAGCGCCTGATTCAGACGTAACACATTTAATATTTATTATTTAAAAATGGTGCATTCGGCAAACGGAACAAACGGAATCGAGATTACCTGTGATGGTTTTTAGACATGACAAATAAAGACGCATTTACTAACTGGCGGCAGAAAGATATTGATTCTAGTGACGCGACATTATTGCACGAATTTAGAAGAAAAGAGAAAGAAATTGACGAGGCGTGCGCGAATGATTCAAAAGAGGTTGACAGTATTAGTAGAAGAGGCATTAGAGCTTTCAAAAAAACTTGCGCAGACGTGTCAAATATACAACGTGGATGAGCCCGAAGACGTTTTGAAATTTCCTAAAGATCGGACGGCATTTATAAGATATCGGGAGAATTTAAATAAAAGTGACTCGAGCAATGACAGAGGCTACTAGTATAGCTCTATAGCATTAGGACCAATAGAAAAAGGTCAAGCTCCAACGGGAGAGCTTTATTTAAATAGCGGCGGAAACAAAGCAATTGAAAAAAAATAATAAGATAAATAAAGAGTACATATAAAAGAAATAGGACAACTCCTTTAAAGATAAATCCTGAAAATACTAGCACTCCCCTTAACTAGTAAAGGAGGAGCAATTAAGAACAAAAATATTCTCCTATTTTGAAGACAAATTTAGACAATTCTTTGCAAAATACACATAAAGAAATAGACGATTTGAAAATACTTTACAATCAGCAATCGGGAAAAGATTAAGTAGAAGAATATTTTGCCAACCCGAAAATATTAAA
>JACCIB010001855.1:0-17950 GCA_018906965.1 Philotrypesis tridentata | reverse complement strand
GCATCTTAATACATCCCTTGCCTGAAAGGATTGCTATCTCCAGCAGATCGTTGATCCGAAGGTTCGCTTCTAAATGGATTAGGATTACCTGGCCTGACATTTTGTTGTTGTTGATAACCCGCCTGTGCATAATAAGCATCTTGCTGAACATTCTGTTGCATATTCTGCTGCATCTGATCGTAAGCACCGGCACTTTGTTGATAACTTTGTTGTCCTTGCTGCTCGTAGCCGTAGCTTTGATTCGGTTGGGGTTGACCCTGATAGCCGTAATTTTCACCATAATTCTGATAATTTTGTCCTGGCTCTTGATCCACGTTGGTTTCCATGCGCGACTGAGATGTTAGATGATTACCAACTTCACCGGAAACTGGTCTTTGTTCCTGAAGTACATAAGTCTGATACTCTTTATCTGGAGGATCCTGCATTAGAATGTTGGCCTCATCTTGGAACGGTTTGAAGTCATAAATGTGCCTTAGGTACATAAGAACCGGTGCATACATGAGATTACTAAAGGCTATTCCGATGTTGAGAGCCGTAAATCCGATGGCTTCGACGACGCCACCAGCTATAATCGGACCAATCGCGTAAGCTAAACTATAGCTGATATCAGCGATAGCGTAGATACTGCCGTAAACCGACACGTATCTTACGTCCACCAAATAACCTAGAGTTGGAAGTAGAGCTGTGTCGATGAGGGCAATGCCGAAGCAAATTCCACAAATGGGGATCATAAGGAACGTGTACGAGGTTGAGAAGGGAATGATGAAGCAGCAAAAGCCTTCGAGGGCAAGGCCACCAGCAGCCATGAGCCACTGATGCTGTGGATATCTCTTGGCCATTTTTACTGTGATAGCCACTCCGAATACGTGGGGGAAGAACGCAGGAAGCCAGACCATACCCATCTTCCAATTGTCCTGTGTTATGTTATCTTCCATCCAGAGAGATATAGTCGGTTCCAAGAACGCCAGCGCCACATTTGACATCATCAGTGCACCTGCGCAAACGGCAATGTACGGATCGATAAACAGTCGCCAGATTGGAATCGTTGGTCCGGATTCTTTGCGGCTTTCCTTTAATTGTTCCTTTACTGGTTTCATCACGAGAAGCAGCATCAAGCCATCCGCCAAACTGACGAAGGCCAAGATGAGAAAAGGCATTTCTTTTCCGGCGAACTGGTAAAGTGCCCCGCCAAATGGTGGCGCTACGAGACATCCAAAACTGATGAAGGCCAGAGCGATTCCCAGTGCCTTGGACCTCTCGTTTTCTTCCGTGAAACGATCGGCTATCATGGCCAGTCCGGAGGTATCAGCAAATGCCGAACCCACACCTTGGAGACTTCTGGCGAAGAACAGAACACCGTAGCTACGCCCACAGGCGAAGACAGCCGTCGACAGGAACATGATGCACAGACCTATCATCATCGGGATGTCGTAGCCTATCCTGTCGATCAAAGCGCCGGAAAATGGATTGACCATCAGCTGAACAATAGCTTTCGAAGCGAACAGTACACCCGTTGCCGAGTCTTGACCATGATGTCCTGGTGCCGGTGTGCTGTTTGCTGGCAGCGACTCGTCAGCGAATGCACCGATGTATTTGAGGTAGTCGGGGATTATGGGGACGATCACCATGTACAACATGTTGTCCAGCAAGAGAGCTATACACACAATTACCAGGATCAACCTTCTCTGAGCTACCGGTTCCTGCAGCTTTGTCCAGACGATCTCCTTCACCTCTCCCAGCTCAAGGTTCAATACAGGAATCTTTATCGAAGACATGTTTATCGTTTGAAGTTGCTCACCGGTGTTTAACGACTATTCAAACGCGTGTGACTCGAGCGTGCCTCGTAGGGAGCCTCGGAGTGAGCCTCTCGAAATTCGATGTTCTATCTCAAAATTGCCTACCACACGAAAGTGCGAAATTCATCCTAGCAGCTGTTTAATGGTAGCGAATGAAAATGAACTTTTGTAAGGTCAAATTTGAACTCTCGTTTCTTTGTTTCGTGTTAAGGCTTGAGTTGGTCTGGCGTAAAATCTTATATCAAGGTGAATTTTGCGCTCGTTGAAAGAAACATCGCTATTGCCTGCTGACGCCCAGAGATGGTGGTTGACGTTATGTTGCAGCTTGGTGGTGAGTCTACAGCAAACGAGACGACGCGCATCAGGCCGAGCCAGGGGAAACCTACAACAGCAGATAATAAAAAAAACATTTTTTTCTCTCTCTCAAACGAAACGAAGAATTTGGACGAAAAGACTACCTAACGACCAATATCTTATTGTTTGTTTGTTTCTTTTTTTTCTAGTAAGCTTCGATCAAAGGGGAAGCCCTAGCCCGGCCTGAGTAGCGCAACCGCCTCGGTTGCCTCCCGAATTCTTTTTTTTTCTCTTTGCGTGACAGAATAAAATAAAAAAAGGTACTAATCTTCTCAGAAGCGAAAGATGTAATGAAATACAATTTTTACTTGGACATCCTGCGCTCGACGTATTGGCGTTTGCAGATATCGATGAACGAAGAGTAGGTCAGAGTTTAAATTATGCCGTACCGGATGAGGGCTCCCCTTGTAATTTACACACTTACCAATCAACTTTTTCTACGAAATCTACGCTACACGATCGAACCCCACTTTTCAACGATTACTCGCTTAAAGCTCGTTTTGCGCTCGGGAAATCAGCCGTGTGGGAGCGTAGACTGGATGAGAATAGAGAACAGAGAATAGAGAAGAAAAAAATTTGAATACCTACCAGAATTGTTAACGAACTTTTGTCTGAGGGAAGTGGCGAGGCGCTGGGGACCCGCGAGGGTTGGAAGTCCCGCAAGAAGGCCGCTCAGAGTGGCAGCCACGTCCGGTGGTTGCGGCTCCTCGTCCCTCGAGTCGTTCACCGACTCCGTTGCGTCTCTCGAGCCCGGGCCCTCCACCTTTTCAGTCGAGTCCTCTACCGAGCCTGAAATTCAAAATGAAAAACAACCATTTTATTTACTCTCCTACTTGCCCACTTAACAGTTGTAACGCTGACGTATAAGCGGTCACGCGATCTACCGCGACCTTAGAACTAGAATTTCTTTGAAAAATGTTTATTTTGAAAAAGCACGAGGAAAAGGACAAGAGCAGTTCTTTCAAAATTCACCATAAGAACAATTTTATTGAAGGTGAACCAATGCGTTCAATCAAAATTTTAATAGATTGAGAAAGTTAGGTCTTTGATCTGAAGTTAAATATATCTCGAAGTAATACGCGCTAGTAAATGTAGAAACAGCGAAGAAACGCGTTGTTGGAAAGCTTGAGCATTTTTATCGTAACAACATAACGAAAGGGTAATATAATAGAGTTTTTTGAAAAAGTATTTCAGTCGTCGCGTATAGCAGGGGTTTGAATATTTTAAAAGGCAATCGCTCCAAGTCTTCTGAACCTCGTGTGACCATTACTAACGCGGAGTCGAGTGGAAAAAAATTCAGGTGAAGTATTGATCGATGAACTAAAAGTGTGGATCCATATATAAGCTGGCAGTGTCTAAATTTAGAAAATGGCGGCCATTCATGCGCCGTAGGACAGGCGCCATTTTCTCGCGTATACTATCAGGACTATGCGTATTTTTAAGAGAGAGAGAGAGAGAGAGTTGAAAGGAAAAAAATTGGATATGGAAAATATGGAGGGATGGGTTTCGTTGCCGTTTGCTCTGACGAGAGCGGATCGATACTGCGCCACGTACCGAATGCGATCCGATGCGAGTTGCCGTGTGAGCGATAATTGGCGAGGAGGCAAAAGCGGCGGCGCTTGTATCGATTAAAAGAAAGTTTTTTTCTTCCTCGCTTCTCGCCTCGCGACAATTTTAACCGAGTCCCCGCATTCGCGATTCAAGTGGAGCGTTCCCGATTCGACGGGTCGAGCTCGATCGACTTGCGGCGTACGAAAAATCCGTCGCGACGACCTTGCAGCCGCCGCGACGCGAAAAGCCCGGAACGAAGAAAAAGGAAACGCCGTGACGTTGTAGGTACGTGTGTTTAGCTTGCAGCGCGTCGTGCAAGACGTGTATACGTGTATATATAGAACTTTGCCCACTATATTTATACGAGCCACTAGACTGCAGGCTGCAGACTGCAGACTGCAGACTGCACAGCGCGCGCAGAGCGGCTTCAACTTTTTTAGCTTTCTTCGCGTGTACATAAGGCTGTAAGATAATGAGCGAGATAGTGAGAAAACGGGCCGCCGCGCGACGAGGTTTCATCGAAATAGAAATGGCAAGTGCAGGAGAGCCGAAAATAAAATCGCGCTTGGCAACGGCCAAATTCTTTTTCGCCACACCGCCGCCGACGAAGAATCGATCCGCCGCCGCAGCCGCAGCCGTCCTCGTTTCTCGCGATCGAGCCTGCGAAGCGTTGAAATCACAGGCGGGCAAGAGCCGAGGACGGCCCGTCTTTTCCAGCGGAAGAGGTGCGAAAAAAGTGTCTCGGCGTTTCTGCGGAGGAGGAGCGCTCGGCAGGACAGCCGACGGCGACGGCGGGACGACACTTGCAAGGAGCGGAAGTTGCAGGAGATGAAGAGCAGGCGCGCAAAGCACATGCAATCGCGTAAGGCAGAAGGTGCGCGAGATGGAAAAAGAGCTATGCTGATATACTCACGCTGCAGACCGAAGGGCTCTCGTCGAGCAGGGGCGTCTCGCTTAGGCTGGACGTGTGTGTCTCACCTTCGGGGTTGCTTTCGAGCGTCTGCCCTCGCAGTCCTCCCCGCCACTGCCCCAGGAAGCCTCCCCACCAGCTCGCCACCCCCTCCCACAGCCCCGCGGAGCCGCTGAGCCGCTCGAGCCGAGGAGGGGGATGAGAGTCGCCCCCCTCGTCTGACGACACATGCGCAAGCGCCCCCGCATCCCCAGGACTCGCTCGCGGGGGTGGGGGCGCGCCGGTCCTCTTGCCCCCGACGCCACGCCGCAGAGAGAGGGACCAGGGGCTACGGTCGATGCTGCACGGTATTCTGGCACCAGGTCGATAGCTCACCTGCGCGACTCGAGCACGTACGCGACCTCGGCTGCGCTTTTCGGGCATGTCTCTCGCTTCTACGATCCCTTTTCCAAACGAGCATACAATTTTTACTCCCCGGCTCTTCCAACTCATTTTTCCTTGGCTTCTTTGGCTCCTTTGCTTCTTGGATCAACCCCCCGACGCTCGGGATGCTTCGTTGATGTTCCCGCGCAAGGGACGAATCAGAGATTGAGAGTAGCTGCTCTTCTCCGCAGGATCGAAAACTTGCAACGTATACAGCATTGAGCTTACTGCAATTTTAAACTTGCCTCTGCACTTCGCACAGCCTCTATGGACAAATATTTCCAGGCTTCGTCTTACTTTTCCTCCTACTCAATTCAAGACAACTCATTCAACGAGTCTATTTCTTTATTTTTCAAGATTGCACAAAAAGCACGATTGCTCTTAGTAATAATAATTCTCTTACGTTGCAATCAAGCATTGCAAGGGAAAACGACCAACGACTGCGTTGACTGTGTTATCGCATAAACTACAACATGTTTGAAGAAACGAGCAGAAAAGAAAGTGTAATACTGTTCCTCTTCGTTTCGTGTTCGCATGCACACACACTGTACAACGCGTCGTAAGGTCGATAAGAACTGTCATGTCATGTAACAAATTGCTCCCAACCCTATAACGCTCGACATCATCGCAAGTTAAAAATAGAATTGATGCGATGCATAATTTAACCATGTTTTCTGAGACAACGATAGTCGCTGAATTTTTTTCTTTTCACTCTACTGGCACTATGTTTCATAAAAATGCACAACTCGAACCTTTGGGACTTTTCTCTGACTTTGAATAAATGTTTTAGCTTACAGTAGGCTTCCAAAAAATTTAAATTCAGCAACATTGCACGAATATGACAATGAGCGTTGAAATTCAAATTATCCTCAACAGATACTGATTTCGAGACCATTATTTGTAATGGACAGACCACATGTACTTGTTCCAATTTTTTGTTTGTTTTTTTTTCAAAATTGGCTTTCATTAATCATGGTTGCAGGTGTCAAGACAGCAATAGAAGGTGCAATTACTGTAATGTATACGAATATGCAATAATTGCATACAGGCGTGCCGTTGAGTAACAGCTATTTCCATGTGCAATTAAGAAGAAGGCAGGTTTATAAATAACTTGTCTTTGTTTGTGCAAAAAAAGTAAACAAAACGTGAAAAAGATTCAAGTATGCAATTCAGCTTAGGAGTGTTGGTAAACATAACAAGTGCCTGTGATGTGTCAGCAACTAAGTCTACGAATGAGCATATGAGTGTTTCGCTGTCGAATTAAAGCTTGAAAATCTAGTTTTTCTCTAAAAGGGAATATTATGTTCTAAAGGTTGTCGAAGGATATCCTAATTTTTTCAGATTTTTTCCATCACTTATCTAGGAGTTACAGAGACTCAAAGTTATAAATTTCAGCATTATTTGCGTTTTTTGCTGATTGTCATTAATTCATAACTCCTAAGGGAAGCATTTTTCACTACAGATATGGATACATTCTTTTTTTAGAAAATGTTCTCTAGATTAAACAAAAACTATACTTTTGAAGGCATTAAGCCATTTATAATTTAAAATCAAGTTTTGTAAAAGTTCGATCCTCCGGATTGGTACAAAATCTTTGTTAGTTCCAGAATATCAAGGGCATTCATTTTTTTTACTAATGATAAAAGTTACTGTGAAATCATACAAAAAATGATATGAATTCATGCTCACAGAAAATTCTGTAGGACTGTACCTAAAAAATTATAGTGATATAACTTGGAATAATATTAAATAAGAAATTGATGTATTGCAAGTGGTATGATGGGTTGAACTCACTAAAAATGTAAACTATGCTAATAAATATTTAAAATGTATCTTTATTTATAATAATGCTTTAAATTACTTGAATGACGACCACACGATTTCGAAAAACTTGCTCTCGCAAAAAATCGTAGCATATGTTACATATGTAACTCTTGTTTATGGTAAATGCGATTTCTTGTAACATTTTACGTAAGAAACGTTAGTCGCGCAAGTTTCTCGAAATTATGTAGGTGTAGTTATAATATACAAAACAAGCTCTATGATTTTTAGGTCATGATTCAAGCCATTTAAAGTATTATTATTTAAATAAATGGGCGTTTTAAATATTTATTTATAATATTAATATTAGATATGATTGTAGATTATCTTCATGATTATTTAGACACAATCTGAGCAGTTGCAGAATTTTCTACAAGCTTGGATTATGAGTTTTCATCGTTTTCGACATGAGTTCACAATTATTGTTATATTTAATTTAAAAATGAAGGGTTTTGACATTCTGGAACCAATGCAGATACTTTTGTATTGAAAAAGTTTATCTCCATAAATGTTTTGGTGTCAATCCAGAGGATCGAATCTTTCAAATACTTAATTTTCATTGTGATATATTACATATTTAATTTACTTTAAAAGTATTTTATTTAAAAACCAGAAAAAATTTCCTTAAAAGAAAACGATATTCATGCATGTCTGTAGTGAAAAATGCTTCTCTGAGGATCTATGAATAAATAAACACATGAGCGAAAAATGCGAAAAATGCTGAAATTTGAAATTTGGAGCCTCTTTAACTCCCAGAGAAGTGATGATAAAAATGTGCAAAATTGCAGAACATTTTGACAATTTTCAAGCACTGATTTGACAGAGAACCACCCATATTTACACATAAATTTGTATCACTTTTCAAAGTTATGCCATAGAGATATGAAAAAATAACCAGCTTATTAAGCTGTTATAGTTGAAAATCAAGTTTTGCAAAGGTTTGGTCCTGATAGCTGTGTTTGAAAATTGAGAAAAATACTGTTGGCTTCTTCGTTGAGCCGAATTGAGATTATCTGATGAATATTTAAAGTCTGTGAATGCAGATAATGGCAGAAGCGGTGTAGGAGTAAATATTGAAGTCGTACAGGAGGAAATGTTATGCAAAGGTCCAGGGTCGTGTAAAATTACAAGACTCCGAAAGAGCTTGCCAATCTCTTCTGAAAACTCATAATGCGCCGTATATAGGTGTACGTGCAAGATCCGCTGCTGCGAAGGGTACGGTACGGTAAGGGGGGGGGGGCCTGAAGCATTTGGGCAACAACACACTCGACGCGTTAGGACAGTCGAGTCCCTGAAAAAAGAAAAAAGCCGAAATTTCGAAATTGGAGGAGAGCTGAGCTCGCAACAATGCTCGCAGCCGATCCTGCGAGCGTATGCTCGGCTAGCCTAATGGCATTCGTGTTATATGGTGAGGAGCAATTGAGCCAACGCGCCTACTCGCGTGTGTGAGTGTCCAATCATCAAGTGCAGTGTAAATCGAGCGCAGTCCATATACGCGCGCGGCTAATATGCACGCACCGTCGGAATAAGTCGTGTCGAAACGCGACTGCTTAGCGCTGAGCAATCAAGGAGGCGCTTCTTCGTCTTCTTCTGCTTCTTTTCACCTGGTTTGCGAAATAAGAGAAGCGCGCGTCGCTCCGCAATGTTCTAGTTCTTATAAGTAACCGCGCCTGCGCGCTTCAAGGAAGCGATTTATCCCCCTCCTTTCGTCTTTTTTTTACGCTAGCGCTACTCGCATCTTCCATTCTCCTTCCTCTCACTTTTACACTTCCTTTCACACTTTTTCTGCGAGTGTTTATCCGCGCTTGAGTCTGCGCTTTTACCGCGCTCCATTTCAAGCTTTACTATAAAAATTGCGAACAAGCAGAAGGTCTCTTTTATCCTAGAATAATAGGTAAAAGAGGAAAAAAACAAGTGAATAACTATATAGAATGAAAGATGAATGACGATGTATATCGGTGCGGGAATATGCATTGCGACGGCTCGTAAGCGCAATAAGACTGCAAGTGCTTTGTTAAAAGTCGAAATGATTGTGTGGAGGAAGCAAAGCGCCGACTCCGGTGGTCCTGACAAGCTCTTGATCGCCGCTCTTTCACTCTCTCGGTTCCCATGCGCGCTACTCTTGCAATTTCCAAGCGCAAGACGCTCGCGCTATGCTATGCTAATCTCGAAACACGAGGCTCCGCAGGTGTATGATCTCATTAGATTGCGCGACGACACATGTTATTCTAAGCCGGGCCGGCGGGGTGTCGACATTATTAATGACAGAGACTCTCGCTGATGACATTGGCTCTTCATTTTTTCTCCCCTGCCATAATCCCCGCACTCGCAGACTTTCTTGCCGGCACAGAGCTGCCATTGTCTGCTTATGTATCGCACTTGGGCACTTGGCTTATCTTGTTTCGCGATTTCTTATCTCGAAGATCATCTGCCACGGCAGATCTCGCCGGTGGGAAGCGCGTATAGCTCTACGCAACTCTTGCGTAATGCAGCCAGCTTGTTTTTCATCAGCCAACACAGCCGTAGTACTTGGCTTTTCTTCTCTTTCCACTACACTTGTACGCGTGCTAAAATAGTCTTCAACTATGTTTACCGTGTCCAGGTCCATATGAGTTCAGCATATAGATGTACAGCACTCGTTTCTCCTCAGTCAATGTCCGACAAAGTTGTACACGACAGCCGATAATAACGCGCCTATGGAATTTTTTTGTTTTCCTCTGCTTTCTTCTTGTTCCCCCTACTCGACAAAAGTATCGATTCCCTTGCTCGTGCAGCAAAGCTTTGACCTATAAAGCGAAAGCTTTGTTGACTTTTGCTCGCTGTAAGTGGCTGAATTTATTGAAGCTCATCACTATTTTATGACGCCTCTGCAGGCCGCAAGTCTAAGTCGGGAAACGACGCTATATGAATACCGAGAGCTTCAATATCGACGACGATGTCAGCATAACTATATAAATGTACGTGGAAATTTCGTCGTTTTCCATATATTACCGCAGTACATAGCTATAAACCGCGACGAAGAAAAACTGATTGGAAAGTTGGAATGTCGAATGGGTGATTTTATCATTTTAGCTTTATTTACACTGGATACTTTATTTATGTTGCTTGTCGTTGGGGTCACTACCTACATAGCGTATGTGCAGTGCGCACGTCGGTCGCGCCCCTATAAACAGTCGTCGTCCCGTATAGCCATCGCATGAATTGGAAATGCCAACGACGAGCCCCCGGGGCTAGCCTTCCTCTGCCTATGTATGCTCTATCCATTGGAAATGCAACGAAAAACCTACGCAGGCCTGTGTTTGATCTGCAAATACTGTAATTACCAGCTCGAATATTGTATTAGGCTGCCTTCGCCGAAAATATCGAGGGTGGACGGGGGGAGAGACATGCGTCGCTGCCTATAGGGAGCGACTGCCCCGATTTTAGTAGAAATGTATTACATATACGTAGATAATGTTCTACACAGTCGAGTGTGAGACGAGCTCGCGTTCAACTTTCAGACGCAGGATTTTTCGGTCGAATCCAAGGATATACTCAGCTTCAGACAAAAAATAAATAAAAATACGGTACTGAATGATTGCGAAAATTGATCGGTGCAGCTGCCCGGCATATATTATAATAAACGCATGTATACTCGTGTATTAAAAAGTTTAGAGGAGTTATTAAAATTGTAATGAATCCAAGGCGTTATACTGTTCCCAGGTGTATAATGTTATGAGGTTATTGCAATTAAATACTCTGTGCACGTGGCACATTAAAGTTTGCACAATTTTCACAAAATGCTCCGTTCTACGGAAAAAGGTGAACAAGTATTAAATGAAGTGAATTGGTATGATTAATTATTGTAATTATTAGAATCGTCTGTAAAAAGGTTTGTTTAATAAACAAAGTTTAGCGCAGTTTATATCGGGTGTGTTTTAGATGAGCAATAAATTTATGTCTATGTGTATACGACGATAGTTGGGCGGACGCGTTTATGGTGTATAATTAAAGAGTTTTATAGAGATCTAGTAGCTGCCTACGCGCAAGCCCATCCGGCAGATTGTAAAGCATGCGCATGTATGTGTATATATAGATGCATGCGTGCGTATATAGTGTGAGTAGCGTGGAGGTGAAGTGTAGCGAAGAAACGGCCTCTGTTATTTACGAAATATTCCAGGCTAGGTAGAGAGAAAAACAAAAGACTTGTTACGGCGATGCGTAGATTTCCTCGAATAAAGTTGAATTAATGAAGGTAAACAAAGATATAGCTGCTGTACGAGCAGCAGACAGCAGGCAGCTATTCGATGCGAAACCGCAGACTGCACAATGGCCATGAGAAAAATATAAAATATGAATGGACGTGCGGCAGACAGGCTAAACAAAACGTGCGCCTATCTCGGAGCATCGGAGCGTTGCGCTCTTGGGCTATTATTGAATTTTCTTTTCGGCTTGGATCTGCTTTTTCGGGGAAATAATTTGTGAGACGAGCGAGCGAGTTGATCGGCGGCTGCGGCGTGTACAAGTTTTCCCCCTTGAAATGTAGAACTCGTCCGCGAGAGAGGGACTTTCGCAACTCGTTAAACATTCGGCTCGCGAGTAGGTAAGTAGTTACGCCGTTGATCCCCGAGCGAATCTCTCATCATAGTGGGTGCATGCGTTGGATACACAATAAGCGCGGCGCCGCGGCGAAAATCCTCTTGCCTTGAAAGTACGTATGTACAATGTACATATCGGACTGCACAGTTCCGCGTTACGCTTTTTTCTTTCTACTCGCGGCTCTCAAGGATTGCAATGAGTCGCCGCTTTTACTTTACCAGTCAGTCGGCGCATTTTCGAGATTTCGTCGCTCAATCGCTATACACTTCATCGTAATTCATATTTCCGGCGGTCCATTCGCTTTCGTAACTATACTCGCGGCATCGCTGAGAATCCGCCGAGTGCGCGGCAGAAGAAAAAACTCGCTCTCTGCGACTCTAATGAACGGCTGACTAAACTCGGACACAAAGCCGGCAATCATCGTTCCGGCGTACAATCAACACAACCAATGAACATTACGTCTCGGCTCTGTACTTTTATGTAATCTATCAGCTGCTCTCTGCAGCCACTCCATTAAGCTGGAAAATCTTTCATTTTCCGACTTTTATTATTTTATAAATGCGGCATCGTCTGCCTGCACTCGAGCCAATTGGGGTCACAAGCGCGTAGTTTCACCGAACGAGACCTTCGCCCCTAACGTACAAGCGTCAAGCGCATTATAAGCAATGTATACCGCGACGAAGGAAGCTATTGTCTTGCTTTTGAATTCCTGCGAAGATGCAGCCGCGTCGCGCCTCCGAAGAAGCAGGTCAGCGTTTTAAGCGTTAAGGTCGCGCTGCAGAGGGGCTGAGCGTCTGCAGTCTGTGCTGTACAGTCGAGTATCGCCGCGCGGATCGATTTGATACAGGCCATGGTCAGCTATAACGTAAACTCACCTGCGCCTATTGCACTTTATCGTCATGTCCCCCTAAGCGTTTGGCCCTCCGACGATACACCTTTGCTCTTATACTAAGCCACATTTTTTATCCCGTCAATATTACAATTTAAGTTTTTACAAAATGTACTTGGGCGATCGCTTATAAAAATAAATTCATAAATAATTAGCAATAAATAATAAGTCGGCGTGCGTTATATTCAGGCGTTCTGTTGGCTGAATAATGTTTTTCGGCCGACTTCTCCGCATCGGTGTGGACATAAAAATACCTTCCTCGAAATTTCCATACATATTCATGTGCTCTCGTGGAGAGTTCACAGAGACGATGCGACGACGCTCATGAATAATTAAACTTGCGAATAAATTCGAGCTTTTGATGAAACTTCCCTTTCGGTTCGAGTGGAAAAGAAAAATAAGCGAGCCCCCGATGCGACTCTCATTCGTGCTCGCCGCTCACACTTTTTTCTATACGCGATACTCGCAATTCGTTTCGATGAACTATATTCACCGACCTGTAATTATACTCAGCTGTTAAGCGACAATTTGAGGAAGGAAAGATAAAACTTGTGCTTTCATGCAGACTTTACGTTTAATTTCGACGTGGCAGTGCAGTTTGCAAGTCATTATAAAGTAATTCAATACAAACTTCGGATGCAGATTATTGAAATTGAAGCGGCGAAATTTCTAACAGCTTTAATTTTTCCATCTACGCGTTTTAATTGGGCGCAGGTCGGCGGCGAGATACGTGAAACCGAATGATCGTCGCTCGATCGCAGCCGATGAAACTTAGTAATAGACGTAAGACGTATAGAATGTTGAAAAGAGAGAGTTTTTTTTTTAATGTTTGAAATTGATACCTCGGAAGAGTATGCACCTTATTGTGAATATTGATGTAAGAACTTTCACGCGCATTAGCATGTTTATCGTGCGGGCTGTGCAGTGTAGCATCTGCGCGAGAAATCCAGAAAAGTAGCAGCAGCCTCGAGTAGTATCACACTGGATTTTTCAGCTACTATTGAGACTAAGCGCGTGCAGGCGCGAGACGAGTGCGAGTATAGTCGGATCGCGCGCGTCGGACGGGCTCGCTGGGACTACGGGCAGCCGATATCGATAAATGCGAATAATTTACGATTATGCAAATAATAATAAAAAAAAAAAAAAAAAAAAAAAAGAAACGAAAATTCCGAAATACGGGCCGAAAGGACGGGAAAAAGTATCGGACTGATTGATTTCCCTTTCTAATCTATAGAAAAGCCGCGCGCTGGCCCGAGGCTATGCTCGCGCGCGAGCCAAGCGGAAAAACATCTCCGCGCGAGCAGTCGCGCGGCGGAAGACACTCTCTCGCGCGCGCGCGCGTGTGTGTGCGCGCGCGCTCGTGAAATGGGAAAGTCATTTTCGGTCTGGGTTATGGACGCCGAGAATTAAGCTATACCTCTGCCATGCTCCTTCACCTCGTGGGTGTTGCAACGAGAGAACTGCTTACGAAAGTATCCGCTCGTTCGGTGCCGCGTATGTATTAGGCCTTAGAAATCGTATTTTTAATATTCGAGATAGATCGTGATATCGAGAGTAGAGACGTTTCCGAGACGCAATACCCCGCAGCTGGGATTTCGTTTTACGGCTCGATTTTAACGATTGGTAATTGTGTAATAACAATCGCTCGCGCGATCCCATTACAATCGCTATTAAAGCGCTTCGGCCACCAGAAAGCCAAAGGAAAGAGCCACCGAGACGGAGCTGACGAACTTTCTTTGGCATTTTTATGAGCTGCCGCTGCGGCGGGGGATTCCGTGTCTGCGCCTTACACTCTTCGTCCAAAATCATATCCTATTTTTATCCCCGATTTTTAGCAGCGCGCGACAAAAACTTTTACTTTTATATTACCGCGCCGCCAGAGTTTGCAGAGTGCGATTTCGTAACGTCCACGTGTGTCGGATATTCAGCCTAGTTCAAAGTTCAAACTCAGTTTACATACTCGCAGCTCTAATGTAAATCCAATATTTGACTTCTCTCGCTAGTTCATCTGCGCACATATTCTTTTACCTGCTTTTACTCTCCTATTCAATCTACAATGGCAGGCACTCTTCTTCGGAACCACCAACACCATTGCCTAACGCCTTTTTCTTTCTCTCATCCGCAGAAGCTTAAAAAAAGCGCACTTGCAGTTTGCAAAATCTTTAATATTCCAATCTGCATTATTGTTTTCGCCGAGAGAAAACTATCGGTTGCAGAAAGCGCTGGATTTTTCAAATCCTAAACTGCCAATCTTAGATTATTTAGTCTGCGCATCTAAAGTCTTATAACCTACAGCAAGCTGTGTTTCTGTTAATTACTAATCAAAAGAAAGCGCCGTCTATTACATATTTCCAACTTTGGTACAGTCAAATTTTCACTTTCCTTAGAATTACTCTTAGAATTACATTCAATATAATTTATTATTGCCGCAATTTACCTAAAAATATTCATTTAAAATCATATTTTATATAGCCTCGCACTTTTCCTTATTTCTTTCAATAAAGTATCAACGTTATTAAAAATCAGAAACTTCGTCATTTTCACGAGACTCGTCCGAATCTTCGATTTCTACGAATCCGTATTTACGATTCGATGAATTATTTGTATTTATGATTGAAGAACGGTATTTTATTTTTGAGGCTTACAAACTCTCACTCACTTTTCGTACGAAAATTAATTTTTGATTTTTTTAATCTTTATCAAGGCTTTACCGTAAATTTTTTTTACAACTTCCTTTTTCTTAATATTCTTTTTCAAATAAGCCTACTATAATAAGAGTTGGCTCACACTAAAATATCCTTCCAATTACACTGATCCATCGATTCTTTCGCACGACGCAATAAAAAGCAAACCTATATATTCAGTCCACCCAAGTCCTCGTTCCGAGTAACCAACTATGTTGCTCCACTAAAAATAGAGCAAAGACATTTTTTTTAAGGGACACCTACCTCATCCTTTTCTTTTCGTTCCCTGTTGGAAAATTGAACAGAAGATCTGGGCTTGTGAACACCGTCTGTCCAGAATCGTAGGCCACTGTCTGTTATGAATAGTGCCCAGATTCGGCGCAGATTCTGTTGAGGGCTTCATGTTCAAAGTTATCCCATAACCTCAACTTAAGGAACTCAGTAATAAGAGTTACCGACCCTTTATATTAAAATGACATTATATAACAAAATGCGCAATTATCGCTATTTAATTATTATTTAATCCAGACCCTTCCACACTGCAATTATGCCTACCAATATAAACTACACTGTGTACAGCCTATGAAGGCTGGAGAGTATAGCTATATATACTGAGCAGCTGTATACGCATCAAATGTGCGTCGTACGTGTGCAGGCTTTCGCTCATAACCCTATAATAAATATGTTTGTTTGTAATAATTTGAAAAATTAATATTTTGTATTTGTGATATTTTTTTCTTAAAATCCTAATCCTATATAATCCTAATAAATAATAATTATGAAGGTATATGGATAGTACCTAATTTGAGGTTATAACTTCCAATAAATAGACGAACAGAACTATTCACAGATTCTGTTCTACTTTCCGTCGCCCCACAGCCGCGAAATCTGGGCATTTTTGCGGTCCAGATTCTGGGCACTCCACAGAAATTTCGACAGATACTGGACAGAAGTGCCTCAATTTTCCGACAGGGTTGAGATTATACAATTGTTAATTTCACATTTTTGAAAATAAAAAAAAATTAAAAATACTAAAAAATAAATGGTATGAGTATTCATTGACTAATTTTTAGAAACTTTTCTAACAGTCTTCAGATTTTCACAGACACGAGCAAATCATTAATTTGTGTTTTCGGTAAATTTGAGAATCTTTGACTATTCTCGAACGTACGAGCATAATTATTTGCAAACAAAGTGTTTTTTTTTCGAAGAAAGCAGCCCCTGCAGCCCCTACTATCGAAACCTCAATGATTCCTCGAGCCCCGAATTCTGTGTTTCGGATTTGAGAAAGATTCATCGACACGGAGTGAGGTGGGGGTAGAAAGAGAAAAGGTGAAATCGATGAGGACTCGGTTGGACTGGAGTTGACGCGTAGTCGCTCGAAAATTCCCCTGGTGAGCTTTCGGCCGGCGTGAATGAGCGAGCGAGCGAGTGAGCGAGCTTGCGCCGTGTATAGGACGCTGCGGAGGTGGTTTTATTGATCGGCCAAAGCCACGCCCTCCGCGAGCCAAAAGCTACGCCCCCGCGTTGCCTGGCCGATTTCAGACAGGGAATTGACAGTAAGAGAGAGAAAGATATTTCTTGCCCCGAATCCGCGCACGTCTTCACCTGCAGCACTGCAGACGTACACTGCACCTAGGGCGGCTTCTTTGCAGCGAGGGATGAAAAATCGCCGCGCGGAGAGTACGCGAGCTACGTAAGTGCAGACGATGACGCTCGAAGCTCTGCGTGCACGCTACCTCTACATACGCCAACGTTTTCTTTTATGGATGGCATCTATGGACTGCGATCGCGCTATTAATACCACTCGCCGATACGGAAATAATCCACTTAAGCTCTCATTGCACTTATGCGCCTCTTTCTTACCGCCGATTCGCCGATCCGAAGACTCACTTTCTCGCGCGAGCTGCACATACCTACTTATTCCATGATATTTCGAGCGCTCCTCACTCCGTCGCCATAGTTGCCCCGAGCGATCTTCTCCTCTCTGCGCTCATCTACACACATTCCACTATATCTATACATGTGACAGTCGTTCAACGACCGCTCCACCACTGCCGCATGCAGAAATCCACATAATATCAACTTTCTAATTTTTTCTCTCCATCGCGGGCAGATCCCTTTCCTCGGACGCGACATTTTTCGCCTCCTGCTTTCGAGGCTCCGCCAACTTGCCAAACACGAGCTCTCTGCCTCTTCTGCAGCATTAACTTTGCACGATTATCCGATCACTCGGGAAAACTGCTTGCAAACCATTCCTCACTTCTTCAAATAGATCAATTTCAAAACAAAGAACGTTTCTTCAAAATTACTTTGTATCAAGCGAAGAACACATTTTTTAAATATGTTTCTGAATTTTTTTTTTTTATAGACTTTGCTATGTATATTATGTACAAGAAAAAGAATAATACACTTGTACAATGAGCTTTATATAGTAGTAAAAGGAAAGCGTTTTAATTTGAACTATTAAACATTAAAATCGAGTCACCGAATCAAAAGTCACAAGGATTGAATGAAAAAAAAGGACAATCGAGAATTTTCATAACAGCCTATAAAACACCCGATCTAGACCAATATTTTGCTATAAGATGCTTAATAATCTCTGCATAAAATCACAAAGATGGCCAAAAAATAGTGTCACAAGATCGATTTCGTGAGTATACTATTTTTTCTTGTTCTGTACGTACTATATAATAAAAAAACCTTCTCCGGTCGATAAGTATAGCCCAAGATTTTTTTTTTGCCACTTTTGGAGTCAAAAAAGAGAATGAAAAATATGGATTTTCTCATTTATATACTCACCCATATATCTTCTCAAAATTTATTTTATTTCCTCTAATAAAAAAAGTGATGGCCTATGTTGTGAAGCATTAATACGTGAATGGTATGATAAAATAAAATTATGGTTACCATGGTTTATAGGTGACTAATATGATATATAACC
>JACCIB010001854.1:0-17960 GCA_018906965.1 Philotrypesis tridentata | reverse complement strand
ATATTCTAAAAAGCAGTAATATGTTACCCGAATATTATTTTGAAAATAGTGTCAAATAATTGAGTCAATAAGTCGATTTTGTGCATATAACAATGATAACATAAACATGACTAACAGGATCCAATTGGATAAGCATTTAGTTTTATTTAGATTTATTTTGATATATATCCGTACAATATAAATACATTTTTTATAAGCTGATTCATTCTTTAAATGTTTTTATTTATTTTTCAGATATTTCCTATTTCTATTGGTAGGTTACACAGAACTTTCAGGTAATATAGGAATGGAATTCATATAACAAACTAGTGAAATAAAAAGTATTTTTATTCAAGAAAAATTTATTATTTTGTTTAGAAGAACAACTAGTTTAGAGTGACCGTGTTCTTATTTTGATTACATCTATTAAATGTATCCATTTAATAATGGGTCACTACATATATGACAATTTTTATGCAGTATAATAAAATTTTATGTTTAAGAACTGTTTCTGTCCTAACATTTATTAAATTTACGTATTATAAAATTGTCCCGTGTCCCGTGTCCCGTGTCCGGTGTTCGGTGTCCGGTGTCCCGTACAATTACTTAATCCATTTTTTAAGGATAACGCTTTATCTCCACCCACATATATTTATGTACACCTAGTGCACCATCTCGAGGATGATTTTTCGTCATCCTGGGGGTCACCCTGACACCTGGACATCGTCTCCAGGGAATTTTTAGTTTTTTATGGAAATATGAATGTGTACTTAGAGAGTGTACTCGAGGATGATTTCCCGTCATCCTGAGGGTCATCCTGACACCTGAACATCGTCTTCAAGGAATTTTTAGTTTTTTTGAGGAAATATTAATGTGTACTCAGCGGGTGTACTCGAGGATGATTTCCCGTCATCCTGAGAGTCACCCTGATACCTGGACATCGTCTCCAGGAATTTTTTAGTTTTTTGAGGAAATATTAATGTGTACTAAGAAAGTGTACTCGAGGATGATTTTTCGTCAACCTGGAGGTCATGCTGACACCTGGACATCATCTCCGGGGAAATTTCAGTTTTTTAAGGAAATATTAAAGTTTCTTTAGAGGATATACTCGAGGATGATTTCCCGTCATCCTGGGGGTGACCCTGACACCTGGACATCGTCTCCAGGGAATGTTTAGTTTTTTGAAGACATATTAATGTGTACTCAGCGGGCGTACTCGAGGATGATTTCCCGTCATCCTGAGGGTCACTGTGACACCTGGACATCATCTCCGGGGAAATTTCAGTTTTTTAAGGAAATATTAAAGTTTCCTTAGAGGATATACTCGAGGATGATTTTCCGTCATCCTGAGGGTCACCCTGACACCTGGACATCGTCTCCAGGAATTTTTAGTTTTTTAAGGAAATATTAATGTGTACTCAGCGGGTGTACTCGAGGATGATTTCCCGTCATCCTGGGGGTCACCCTGACTCCTGGACATCGTCTCCAGGGAATTTTTAGTTTTTTATGGAAATATGAATGTGTACTTAGAGAGTGTACTCGAGGACGATTTTCCGTCATCCTTGAGGCCACCCTGACAGTTGGACACCGTGTCCAGGAAATTTTTAGTTTTTTAAGGAAATATTAATGTGTACCCTGTTGAAAATATTGTCGTGATTTTATGATGTTTATCAACTAAATTAAATAAATACAATATGTATCTCTTCGAGCTATGTACTTTATTAAATCAGCCAACGTTTCGGTCCATGTATGGACCCTTATCAAGCCTTTTTTTTATAACAATAGTAACACTTTTTTAAGCCCACAGACGGGCATATACGGACAATAATTTGACATATTTTTACAAGCTCGAAATTCAGATAAACACAGTGCCGCATCAACACCTTAGCGGGCTTAACAAAGTGTTACTATTGTTATAAAAAAAAGCCTGGATAAGGGTCCATACATACCGAAACGTTGGCTGATTTAATAAAATACGTAGCTCGAAGAGATACATATTGTATTTATTTAATTTATTTACAACATCGAGCAATAGAGTCAAGAAAAATAATGTTTATCAACTGTTTATCACGTGATATTATTAAAAATGTTTGTATGTTATAAAATCACGTAAAATCATTGGAAATCAAGACATCATAATTTTACGTTAAATAATACATAATAAATGTAAGTAAAAAAATTATGTAGTTTAGGTAAATCAAAAAATCACGTCAATCTTTTCACCAGGGTACTTAGAGAGTGTACTCGAGGATGATTTCCCGTCATCCTGGAGGTGATATATAATCATACTGTTTCTGTATGTTAGTTGTTTTGCGTTTCGTCCCAGGTTTTTTAAATAGACAGTTTTCCTTCTGTCGAACCCTGTCTTATATGGAATCACAGCGCATATTTATTTGCTACCGATGACATGCAATCACAGCGCATATTTATTTGCTGCCGATGATATGCAATCTCAGCGCATATTTATTTGCAGCCGATGATATGCAATCACAGCGCATATTTGTTTGATAAATGTTTTAAAGTAAAATTTCTTGATACACTATGTTTTTAGTGTATACACTTTTTTCATCATCTTTTTCATGCTCATTTATGAATGATGAACTATTAGTTAGTACAATTTTTAAATCAGATTTTGACGTAACCCTTGAAAGTGCAACGTACAATTGTCCATGGCTGAAAACTGAATTTGGTAAGTATACTCCAACTTTGTTAAATGTTTGACCTTGCGATTTATTAATGGTCATAGCATATCCTAATCTTAATGGAAATTGTCTTCGCTTTAATATAAATGGCAATTCTTCGTTAGATGATGTTAAATCAATACGTGGTATTACTGTAATAGTTCCAGATTTGTAACCACTAATTATTTCGGCACTAATACTGTAATCCATTAATTGTCTTACAATTAATCGAGTTCCATTACAAAGGCCTTCATTTAAATTAAGATTTTGTAAAAGAATTACAATAGCTCCTTCTTTTAAACGTAGTATATGCGGAGGTAATCCGTTTGGTGTTAATGAATTCAAAAATTCCTGTGGAAATACATTTTGTCAATTATTATCTTCGTTATCTAAAGCTGTATCAACACTATAATACTCTTTCATTTCTCCACAAACTTTGCTTATAATTTCATCATTTATCATTTGTACATCAGTGTTTCTTGGAGCTAAGATAACTTTCTTATCAACTTCAGTAATATTATTAAAGGTACTACCAAAAATGTCCATAATTATTTGTCTATTTGTTAAAAGTTCATTTGGAATTTTAATCAAATCATTCTTCATTTCAAAATTAGTATTGACTTTACCATCTCCAACATTAAGAAGCCATTGTTTAAATTCGATGTCGTTATTATTAACTCTAAGATTTTCTTTTAAAGACATATGTACATTTCTCCATATTTTACTATTTTTTACACAGTTTTCAATAATTTTTGTTCTATCGCCATGTTTTACAACTGGTAATGTTTGTCGGAAATCTCCAGAAACAACCATTACTTTACCTCCGAATGTAAAATTATTTTGACACAAATCTTTAAATAATTTGTCTACAGCTTCAAATGCATGTTTTGATGTCATAGTTATTTCATCCCAGATAATAATTTGAATATTTTGCAGCATTTTCCCATATTCTGAGTTTGGTGTTACATTGCAAGTTGTATTATCAACAATATTGAGTGGTAATTTAAATGTTACATGTGAAGTTTTTCCATTTAATAATAAGTTTGCAGCTATACCAGTCCATGCTACGGGTAGTACATTAATATTGTGTGTCTTGCAATAACTGATTATTGATTTTAGTAAATAACTTTTTCTGCTGCCTCCAGGTCCATCAATAAAAAAACATGTATTGTTAAAGTCGTTGGTATTAATACTGTTTATAATGGCATCAAAAATTAAACGTTGTTTATGCGTTAAAGATTCCAAATTAAACAAATCTTTTGCCATTACATCGCCCGATGCGAGAAATTCTTCGAATGTATAATTATGAAAACTATATTCTTCATTAATGTTTGGTAAATTGCTACCATTTGTTAATAACACAGAACTAATCGTTTTTAAGGCTATTATTTCACCTTCTTCTTTTGAATATTTTGGGCTATAAAAGTATTCTTTAAATTTATCATACAAAACTCTTGCATTTAGCGGATTGTGAAAAATACAAATGTAAGCAAATAAATTACACAATGCTTTAGGAAATTGAATTTCAATTGCTTCTTGCAAACACTTATCCCATTCTTCATCAGTAGTTATTAAATTGCTAGCTAGAACTACTTCATAATATGTTGAGTAGGTTTTTTCTTCAAATGTTCTCAAATCTTCAAAGGATTGAGCTCCTTTAACATGTAATAATAACAATCGTAAGTAATACTTTTCTCTATCTTTCGGATTTACAAAAGACATTCTACTTAAAATAGGTTTACTTTGTTTTTTTCTTTGAGTCCATTCTTTCCGTTGCTCACTAAAAACGTAGTAATATGGAATTTCAAAGTATAAATATTTTCTAGCATTTGCATCGTTTTTATTAACTTCAAACCATGCTGTTAATGTTGTATTTAAATTTTTGTTTAACAATTCATTTTCACAACCTTCTATAAAATAAAGAAATTGTTGGTTTTCTAAATGTACTGCTAATCTGTATATTACGTGAGATAACATATACATAGAAAATTTTAATAATCGATACATTGCTTCTGGTGGACTTACATATCTTGTATTTATGAATTGTTTTATTTCGTCATAATCATAGTTAACATTATCGTCTTCTTTTTGGATGTTATTCATTTCAATAAAAGCAGAATCAGGACCTTTAAAGCAATATTTAAATAAATATTTTACGCACTGAACTATGGAACAAATTTCTACGTTTATATGACAATTATACTTTAATAGTAAAAATGGATTATATGGAACTACAAATCTATTATCTGCTTTTCTCGTGTTATTGAATATAATTTCTCTTCCATTTTTTCTTCGTCTATAATTTGGGTATCCATTAGTATTGATATTAGTGGTTTCATTAAATGTTTTAGGAAAATTTTTAGTACATTTACTTTTTTCTTTGTCCATGCATGGTGAATGAACATTATCCTTTCCACATGGTCCATGTATCATAGATTTTTTAACAATTTCATATAATTTTGGATATTTATGTTGATCAGGAATTTCTGCACAAATAACTTTATCTATAAAATCTGGATTGTATATTTTGTTATTTTTTTCAACAAATAATAACATATGTAGGTGTGGTAAACCTCTTTTTTGAAATTCTATCACATGTGTAAATGCAATGCATTTTCCGAAAATTCCTTTTTTAGTAACATCATCTAAAAAAGCTTTGACTTATTCATTAAAAACTCTGGCAACAATATCTGGTCTATCTATTACTATTTCAAAATGATTTATATTATCTGTAATTTCTATCCATTTGGGATTACTAGTCATTGTAATAAAATAATCTGGTTTACCATGTTTTTGTACTAAAGTCATTGAGTCTAAAAAATTTTGTTTCAATGCTCGAGGACTTCCAGAAAATGATGATGGTAAAATAATCATTTTTCCTATTCTTATATTTTCTTGATCTTTTTTATTTATGTAATCTATTACGCCTTTGTATAAATCTGTTCTTAATAAATGTTGATTTTTTTGTAAATAATGTAATCTTGATCCTTCAACTTTAATGTAAGCATCAACAATAAACTGCTGAGTTAATTTTCCTAAATTAAGAAATGGGTTAAAATCATTTCTAATACTAAATTGATAATTATAAAATTCCAACATTGAAATATTTTTTTTATTAGTAGTATCTTTCATCTTAGGCATCCATCCAAATCCACCATTAGGAAACATAATTGGATATGTCGTCGGGTCAACATGTTTACTAATATAAGGTATTCTTGTAGGTTCTGTATTTTTTGAATATATGCAAATATCTCCATCTGTTGGAGGTTGACCATCTTCACCAACATAAACTACAGCAACTTCATTGCACCTTGCTTCATTGTACACGTTTTTATCAAGATTAGAATTACGAGTTATAAACATTCTAATTTCAGTTGTATTGTTTATTGATTTACTATTATCTTGACGATTTTGTTCTTCCTTTTCTACCTCATGCATCATTTTATATGAACTTGCATAAATGTTATTTTTACGTAAAAAGTTGTCTAATTCTTTCAACAAATGCACGGTACATAACATATTATTTTTATATCGTGATTGTGTTGCCATTTCATTATCGAGAATATATAATTGGCCAAACTTTCTATCATCATTTTCTTTAGGATGTAATGAATAAGCATTATGATAAATTTGCCCACATATTCGTATTACTTGAGGTCCTCTGTTAAATAATGCGTCAAACTTTGCCCCGAAACTTGCAAATGCAAGTAAATTATTATATAATCTAACATGTTGTTTAAAATGTTTGTTTTCAGATGTATTATTTATAATTAATTCTTTAAAACGTTCTGGATAAGAATGTAGGATTGGTAAAACTACTTTTCCTTTACTACAACAATTTGTGTATTGTTTTCTCCCTGTTTCTTCACTTTTAAAATATATTGCTTTGCAATGAATACATATACAGTTCATTTCTCCTAAATAATTTTCGTCAATATCATTTTCATTAAAATCATTATCATACATAGCAGCATATTCATTCAAATATTTTGCTTCTTTTCTTTTCTTATTTATTTCAGATTTCTCTGCTTCAGTTCGTGATTGTCTTTTTAGTTGCGTTTTTAGAGCTTTATTTTTATTAATATTTTGTAATGTTTCATCTGGTGATGCTACGAGTTTTAAAGCTTCTGTTTCTTTTCTTTTCATATTTATTTCAGATTTCTCTGCTTCAGTTCGTGATTGTCTTTTTAGTTGTTTTTTTAGAGCTTTATTTTTATTAATATTTTGTAATGTTTCATCTGTTAATGCTGCACGTTTTGAAGCTTCTGTTTCTCTTCTTTTTTTATCTATTTCAGATTTCTCTGCTTCAGTTCGTGATTGTCTTTTTACTTGTTTTTGGAGCTTTATTTTTATTAATATTTTGTAATGTTTCATCTGTTAATGCTGCACGTTTTGAAGCATCTGTTTCTCTTCTTTTTTTATTTATTTCAGATTTCTCTGCTTCAGTTCGTGATTGTCTTTTTTTGTGTCTTTACAGCTTTATTTTTATTAATATTTTATAATGCTTCATCTGTTAATGCTGCACGTTTTAAAGCTTCTGTTTCTTTTCTTCTCTTCTTTATATCAATTTTTTCTAAATCAGGTTGCGATTGTCTCTTTATTATTTCATTGTTTTTCTTACGATGAACAATTGTCCAATCCATCGGTTCCAAATTAACACAACAATTTTTGATTAAATGGTTTTGATTGATTTTCTTCGTGTTCATATTTTCTTGACTATCTATTTCCATATTAGATTTCTTATTTTGAACAATTATCGAATCCATCGGTTCCAAATTAACACAACAATTTTTTATTAAATGGTTTTCATTGATTTTCTTCAACTTCATATTTACTTGACTATGTAATTCTATATTCTCTTCGTATATATGTTGATGTTTTAATTTTTCAGTTGTACTATGAGTGTCCATTTCTACGTCATCTACAGAAGTATTATTAATTACATGAAGTTGTTTTGAATTATTTTTGAATTGACTCATAATAGATTGTTGTTCTTGGCTCAATCTATACTCATAAATAGTTTCAAGTGATTTAATATTAACTTTTGAGAAATCTAGATGTAGTTCTTCAATTTCTTGAGAATGTATTGCATAAATATTGTTTTGTTTATGTATATTAGACAATAGTAATGGAAACGGTGTTAACATTTTCGTTTCAAATATAGTCTACAAGTGATTTCGCATTTTTTTAATATCAAATGTTAAATTGCAAGGGCATGAACCATGAACAACAGTTACTGCAAAAGCAATTGCAAAAACTCCACAATCATCTGAATTGGGTTGCTGCTGAACTTTTTCAAAAACTATTTTTAGGTTTTCTTTATTTGAAAATAATCTGTTAATAACTATAATACGATCATTATCCAATGAATATTTATTCAAACTATCATAAATATGAATAACATGATTACTATAATACAAACATATCCAATGTCCGTTATTGCTTGCTCCAGAAAACAAAATTTGTAAATAATCATTATTCAGATTTACAGGTTGAATATTTGATAACCTTTGCATTGTTACTGTGCATTGCATCTTAAACTGTGTCGTAGATTTTAAAATATTATTAAATTCAAAAATATGATTATCATTTAACTTGCTGTTATAACCTGAATAATTTCCAATACCTTTAACTATTAATTTATCCACATCATTAAGAACCATTATTTATGCTTTATGCAAATCTAAATTGATGTTATAAAATTACTAAATATAAGCAATGTATTTCAATGAATTATTTTTATCTTTGAAAACAAATGTGAATGTATTGCAATCATAAATTAAAATATAATTAATATAAATAATATAATAAAAACAAATTTAATAAATAAATGCATACTTCTCTGTACATAAAGTGTTTCAATTCGATTGTATATAATTTAATTGTATAGTACGTTAAACAATAATGTTGATGAATATACTTTATATTTTCTGAATTTTCAAATAATAATGTTAGTATTATAAATAATGACGTTATCGCTCGATGGTGGAAGTTTTGAGGAATGGAAAAATTGTGCGTCTCTTCGAGCCAAGTAACTTTATTACTGCCAAACGTTTCGGGATGTATTCATCCCCTCATCAGTGGCAGGATTTAGAAACGAACGCCGTCTTCCTGATCGACGAACAGTAAAAGAATGGCAAACGGATGGAAACTATGACTCGATGCTTCTTACAAGCTAATCATGCCGGTGCCACTAGGTGGTAAAGCGGCACCGGCCGAGGCCGGAGGTCAACTCAGTATAAAGTTACTTGGCTCGAAGAGACGCACAATTTTTCCATTCCTCAAAATAATGTTAGTATTTTTTATACTTATTTATGCATGAATTATACCGTTGTTTTTATTTTTAAGCATAAATTTTATTACAAATTGTATCACTTAGATATTTATTTAACAATGTCAATTACACGATCATGTAAATAGATCTTACTGTAATATCAATCAGTTATACTCATATGATTTCTCCCCACTTTTCAAATCCTGTATCAGTGTGTAATTTGAATGTGTACTACAAGGTGTAAGTGTTAGATATAGTCCTTTGAACTAAGCCACTTATAAGTACACCTTTGTTTTCTCATTCTATTTCTTTAGAATAACCTAATTATTTATATTCATTATGTCAAAGTTTGTAAAGAAAGGTATTTATACTGATGTTATTTAATTTATTTTAACAATAATATTCTTTTGCCGCGCTCCGGCTGCGGCAGTCCATGCGTTAATGGCAGTACGAAGCTGTATGTAACTCCCCGCTCTCCCGTTTGGCGCTGCAACGCTACAAAAATTTTCTCCGTGTAGTGATGTTTTAAGAAATTGTAGAGAATATATTTTGAATTTCAAATTGAAATATTTAAGTAACTGAAACGTCAAATTACAAAAAGATCAAAAAATACCGAAATTGAAGAACACAGACACAAATCAGTTTACATAATATTTAAGATATCTGACAGGAAATACTAAAGATATTAATAATATATGAGTAAAGACTCAAGAGAGTGTAATTCAATTACTACTTTTAAAAATTATTTTAAAAAATTTTAAATGAATACGAAAGGAAAATTTTATTTAGTACATTAGTATTTAGTATCAGTTTTAAAACATGCATTGTTCAGTTAATTTTTTTATCAAATTTTTTTATATAATTTTTTTAATATTATTCAAACATTAAGATTCATATTCACTACAACGATTAATAATTTTATTTAAATCGTACCAATATTACAAAAATTATAATATGTAATTTAATTATAATAATTATATTATAATTATAATTTAATTATAATAATGTTTCACAAAACAATTTTGAAATAATATTAACACAGCAATATAACTGAACAAACCTTAGCCACTAATTCATATTTTACATTATATACTTTCCATTATAATAATCACAAAATTAGCCGAGCGAGCACTAGCGAGTGAGGCAATACTTGCTAGTTAAAAAATTAAATTAAAAACAATTACAAAAAATTACAATCCCAAGGGTTCATGCTATCTATGCTACTGGGTTTGATACTTAATTAGTAAGGTAACGTGATCGGTTGAATTAATTACAGGTATTCCATCACAATTTTAAAAGATTTATTCGTTGGAATACCGTTGCAATAATCGAAGATTAAAGTTTTTAAAACTTAAAAACTCAATGCTGGTCCAGCGGATTCACCTGTAATTGTTATTTATTTTATTAATATGGAATCTGCGGTCAACAGTGCAGATACGTTGTCCGTTTATGTGGACGCGTCGTCCATTAACGTGGACCCACTCGAAGGTGCAGACACGCTTAGTGAGAAGTTCGGACGTGGTGATAGAGAAACGCGAACACACTGTTCAAAAGCGCGGACAGACTGAGCAATAGCGGGAACACGCTGAGCAATAGCGCGGACACGCTAAACTATAGTGCGGATACACTAGGAAGTGCGGACACGCTAATCGGGAAGCGCGGACGGGCTGTTGAAGAAACGTGGATACCCTGTTCTATAGCGCGGACACACTATTAATAGTGCGGACACTCTAATCGAGAACCTTTGCATTTTCCAAGCCATTTGAGGATTGAATAAAAATTATATATGTGAATATATACAGTTAAGTATATGTGTATAGTAAGTTTTGAAGATTATTTACTTACATTATCAATAATCTTTCTCAGCATTCCATTCCATTGCCTTGTTTCAGGATTAAATGATCCGTAAACATTGTCAGTTTGTACAGAAAAAGTATAGTTAAATCCCAACATTTTACTTATTTCATAAATAATATCAATTGCAAAACCTTCATATTGCTCATTACCAGACATTTTAGAAACCGTTTCTTTTAACATACCGTAAGGTTTTGTCTGAAATATCGAATATGATTTTGTATTTATTTGAGTTCGCTTTGTATTACAGTTATACTAAATAATTTATAAATCTACAATGTATTTCTATAAACAATAAATATATTTCTGAAAAGGAATTGAATTTGTTAGTAGAATTGACAGAAGTTTTATATGAAGAAAGAATTAATTTTCTAAATTGAAGCCTTATTCGTAACTGTCACACAAACAGCAACCCTGTATTTCGAAATGGTATCTCCGAAGTGGTAGCTCACAAAGCCGTTTTGATAATAGCTGTATCAGTCGGCCTCTCCCTCCCCCCCCACTGTTAACTAGTCGGAAAGGATTATCGAAATCTAAACAATACGCAACTGCTCCGATATTTTTCTGATGAGGGAAACAATAATCGTCGAAACGTCGTTTTTAGGAAGGAAGGGTCTTTTTAGTTTCAACCTTTTCGCAAACACTGCCTCGGAGAGATCGATAAATTCGTTCAACTACTTTACAATAATAAAGCTATGTATAAATGAGAGAAAATTGGAAAACTCTGGTTTTATGTCAATATTTTTTTATTACTTACACAAATGATGTATTAACATTCACGTCTATAGTAAAATAGTACAAAATTTTTTTTTAATATCTTAATTTTATATTTTGTACATTGATTTTAATAAGCGGCGCGGTAGCGCCACGATAGCAAGTATAAGGTACGTTCAGTATGCACGCCGCCCTCAAGCGGAAGCCAGACCCTATTATACTTCTCATAGGTCTTGTTGGAAACTAAGCGTATGATTTTCTTCGTATTAACAGATTTATCTCTGACATATGAGCACTCAAGTGAAAGCTTGTAACAAAAGTATCGAAATCACATCAGGGTCATCTTTGTGAAATGGCTTCTATTAAATGTTATTGTGAAGTGAAAGTTCTCGCTCATGAATTCTCGTCATAGTCCAGTCAGATTAGCTCGAAAACCATGAGTTTTTGACATTAATTCCGAAGTGAAAGGTTAAGGGCTCAAATTGTTCGGGGGAGTGCATATAATAATATAATAAGTTTGATAACAGAGAGTACCGCGGGCTTAATAAACCATTAACAATTTAAGTTGCAATTTTGCATTTTTTTTTGAGATTTCGCGCTGCGTATTGAAAAGTATTGACTATATCGAAAAATGATTAAGACAAAAGTTGTTCCTTAGTAAAACTCAGCGATAGTACCCCTCTATATCCCTTAGTTTATTCGGAAATCGATAAAAACGGCGAAATTGTTTAAAATCGAAAATAGTTAATAACTTTTAGAAAAATAAATATTTTACATTAATATTTCGTGAAAGTGCTGTACTCAATGATTCTAAGTAGCGGTTAAAATTTGAAGCCTCTATCTGCAATAGTTTTTGTGCAATTAGTCGCAATATGTTGAATATTTTTATTTTTCATGGTACTGGGAAAACGTTAAAAATCGTTCACATTTGTGCCCCTATTTATGAGCAATCTTGAAGAGTTATATTTTCAAAAACTTTTTGCGGAATTTCATAATTTTAATTAGGGCAGCTCCAGCATGCATTTATTTAAATATTAATTAATTAATATTTGCACTATATCCAACTTTAAAATTTGATCAAAATGTATTATAATGCATTGAAAAGTGGTGATTTTTCTCGAAATTTTAAGAAAAAAAATGATATGATACACCACTTAGGGACCGAGATACGTTTTTTTTTAATACGCTACTACTCCTGATATATACAACATATCGTAAAGATTCAAATGTTGCTAGAAAGTAGAAGAGTTATAGTTGTACTATTCAAATCACTGCAAGTCGATACAAGGTAAAAAATGCCATTGGTCGAATCAGATTTTTTCTTGACATTATTCATCGTATTATTATTGAAAGTACATTATTTAAGCATTCTTTTCTGTATACATGAATTTATTTATTTGTTATTTTAATACGACCAGTCTATAGAGAATGGTGTCTATGATTTTAGCCTATATACTTTTAAATAATCGATTCCTGCGGGAATATTGTTTAGTATTAACGAAAAGATGCAATTTTTCTTTGTTTTTTACTTTTATTTTGGAATCTAAGCGACCAATGCAAAATAATAAAGAGGAAAAAATTGTACCTTACTGAATTCGAAAGTAAATGAGATATTAAACGCCTCTATCCGATCAACAGGCATGGAGGAAAACTCGGAAAACCCAGGAAAACAACATAAAATCAGCGTTTCTTTAAAAATCGCCAAGACGGCCATTTTTCAACTTTGAAGGTTGAAATTTAAAGTTGGATTTTAATAATTGTCAACTTTTCAACGCCATTTTCCAAATTTAAGAGTGTTCCACCGTGCGATCATCACGCCACCTACCGCAAAAAACGTTTTTTTGTTTATTATAATTAATTGATCAACTTTAACACATTCACTTTAATAGAGTTTCGCCACTCACCTTAGATATCCAAAAACGTTTTAAAAAATTTGTATTTAATTCGTCTTTCGTCGGAAAAAATCAAAATGCAATATCCAAAGTGCCCGCAAGTTATACAAATTTGTCCGACGAAATAAAATTATAATTTTGGCTTTTATATCATAAAAATAATTTTACCACATTTTTAGATACCCATTACAGGTGGCGAAACTGAGTTAGACTCATTTTTCTTTCATTAACTTTGTTAAAAAAATTAAAAAAAACTGAGGTGTAATGTGGGGGCGCTGCAAAATTTATCGAACTTATTGAAAAAGAGGTAGAGCACTCTGAAGTAGGACCTTCCAATTTTGCATGACCGTGCATACAAAAGTAAACTCACAAAGTACAACAAAAATTACAACGTACACCACACAAAGTAAAAAGTACAACAAAAAGCACATAAAGTAATTGTCGTAAAGCATCAATATTTTGCCACATGAAGTTACATATGAAACTATTCATTCACTTTAAATTTCAACCTTCAAAGTTGAAAAATGGCCGTCTTGGCGATTTTTAAAGAAACACTGATTTTATGTTGTTTTCCTCGGTTCTCCGAGTTTTCTTCCGTACCTGTTGATCGGATGGGGGCGTTTAATATCGCATTTGCTTCAGAATTCAGTAATTTACAATTTTTTCCTCTTTATTATTTTGCATTGATCGCTTAGTTTCCAAAATTAAAGTAAAAAACAAAAAAAATTGCATTTTTTCGTTAATACTAAACAATATTCCCGCAGGAATCGATTGTTTAAAAGTATATAGTCTGAAATCATAGACACTATTCTCTATAGACTGGTCGTATTAAAATAACAAATATATAAATTAATGTATTCAGAAAAGAATACTTAAATAATGTACTTTCAATAATAATACGATGAATAATCTCAGGAACAAATCTGATTCGACCAATGGCATTTTTTACCTGCGCTATCCAGAACTAAGAAAAAAAGAGCAAAGTCGGATCATATTAGACTAATTTACCGTCTTTTTTTCCGAGCGCTCCGATTTGAAAAAAGATTTTCAGTTTCGGACTGGGAGCGCGCGGCCATCCTCACTCCGCGGCCGGCTACGCCGCGGTGCGCCGTCGGGCCCCGTTGCGCGCATCGTCTTTAATCAACACTCGATTTATTAATCATATTCAATTCGATACGTATCGACTTGCAGTGATTTGAAAAGTACAACTCTTCGACTTTCTAGCAACATTTGAATCTTTACGATATGTTGTATATATAAGGAGTAGTAGCGTATTAAAAAAAAACGTATCTCGGCCCCTAAGTGGTGTATCATATCATTTTTTTTCTTAAAATTTCGAGAAAAATCACCACTTTTCAATGCATTATAATACATTTTGATCAAATTTTAAAGTTGGATACAGTACAAATATTAATTAATTAATATTTAAACAAATGCATGCTGGAGCTGCTCTAATTAAAATTTTGAAATTCCGCAAAAAGTTTTTGAAAATATAACTCTTCAAGATTGCTTGTAAATAGGGGCACAAATGTAAACGATTTTTAACGTTTTCCCAGTACCACGAAAAGTAAAAATATTCAACATATTGCGACAGTAGTATGTAGGCACCTTGGAGAATGCAAATAAAAATAACCTTGACCTGCGTGACTTTCTGATCCCTGCCACTATGGTCAAGGTTACTTTTATTTACATTCCCCAAGGTGCCTCAGTTACTTTGGAGACCCCCTCCCCTTTTTTTATTTTCGCCAAAGTGTCCCTCTGAGATAGAAAGAACTTTGGAGAAAATCGGCAGAGTCCCCATCTATTTTGGAAGGAACTTTGGCGAGGCACAGCTACTCACAAGTTGCATCCTGCCCCGACGAACACCAACGGCAAACTGGCGGCTTTCAGTTTGAATTATTGGTTAAATCCCCTCTACCAAAACATTTTTTCGCTTCTCCTCTCTTTCTAACAACAAATAGAGAGTATGGGGTCAACAAATAGAGAGTATGTATGTTTGAAATATATTTATTCAGAGTAAGTACTTACAACTAGATACAATTTATTCATTCGATTTCTTAGAAATATTTGTATTTAAATATGTTACTAAATTATATGAATGTAAATTAACAAATTCATAAATTATAATATGAATATCTTCTAAGATTAGGGTTATATTTTTTTCTTTCAACTTGTTAACAATTTTGTCGACCAACGCCCCGTCAAAGTCGCGCATTGAATTTTCTACATTGTAAGCAGTATAATATGTGTATTGGGAGTCTTGGAGTATCTGTATTGGGAGTCTTGAAGTCACCAGAGCCGACAGCATCATTTTCCAACCCCACGTGAATCAATTTTCCATAAGAGTTGTTCAATGCATATACCATCGGTAGGACTTGGTGGCAACGGTACGTGGTCGTCCGACTCTCCATCTCAATCTTACTCTCAAGTTGTCTCTTTTGACTTGCCATTATGTCGACGTCTTCCTTCCTTTCCAACGAGTTATCTTTACTAAACTGTGTACCTTAGACAGTAAGCTCGCCGGCTTATATACTAAACTAGAGTGGCTCAACGGTGGGGATATAGAAAGGAGGGTATTTTCACCAGAAGTGGGAGACCAATCAAATCATTTGGTCGTAGAGTGGGGATCCAATAAAAATTGACAACTACTGCATTTTTAAAAAGACCCAGAGTTTATTATATCCTATTACATTTTCAGCTCACATTACATTTTTTATATAGTATTACAATCTGTCGACAAATTTTTCAGCTATCTCATCATTTTTTCTCAAATCTGATGAGAAATTCGCAAGGAATCGCTTTACACCCAAACCGTTAAGCATATAATATAAAAACATGATACAATATTTACCGCGCACATTAGAAAAACTGCTTTGCAACGGTATATTACACCATCTTAACCGTTTGCAGTTTCTCTGGATTCGGTTTGCTTGATTAGGAATACGCGGTGGCGCGCCAAAGCTATCGAAATACCAACCAACGCCATTTTTAGTAACATACATCGCTACCCAGTGCCTACCGCGTCTCTTATGATTCTCTGTGTTAAAGACAAAACCACATGGTTTAACCCACGTTATCGGAATTTGATCGGCCGGATAAACTCCGACCGCATGAGACGTCAGCTTTCGAAGCTTCTGGAGAATATCCACAGAGTTCATTATTAGTGAGTTCGTGGGGTGGCGCGAAAGGACGCTCTGATGACGTAATTATGTCAAGTCCACTACCCCGTGTAGTTAACCAGCGCTTCAAGGTATAGGCGTTGTTCAGTGCGCAACTATATCGGAGGTGATTATTTTTAATTGTGTGTTGTAAACAATATACCTCACAATAAGACAATTTATGAAAAGGAGGACACTGATTTTCGCGCTCCAAATCAATAATCTCCCGTGTTGTGTGTTTATTCAGCAATTTTGGTTTTTCCTCACCGCGTACATAAATTTTACGTGCACCCTTGCAAATATCTTGAAAAGTTTTGTAAAACTTCTTCAAACTCGTGTCGCCCTCGTACCAATCAAAACCGTGATGATGTATCGTCAACCAATTATTCTGCCTTAAAATGTCTTTTTTCAAAAATGTCGTTTTACAAATAGGCGAGATTATCCAGTGTGCAGAAATATCTCGATTTAACTCAACAATACCCACTTCTTTCGGTATTACACGGCCTTTGTTACGCTTAAAGAATTGCACGTCAACAATTAGATCCATTGTTCTTTTTGTAAAGGCGCAACTGCTCAGTTTACAGAGAATAAAACGACTGGCCGGACTCGACAAGAGTGGCCCGTATTTATACTGTTTTTCCTCGATACGCCATTTATCTGTTTTAACCGCTGTAATCTACTAAAACTTGTCGAGAGGAGTCAATCTCCACCAAATTGTCATACTCAGCATAAACAATACAATTCACAACTGCTTCTAGTGCGCTACCGAATCTCACATCAATCCTCACACCACCTCTTCGAATTAAGTTCCAATGAGCATCATTGTTTGCCGATAAGTCGGGTGTCAAATCAAATGCAAAAAGACAATAGCCATTCGGATACGCGTCGCGCGATATCGAATTACCCATATTTGAAAAATGAACACCCGTGCCCGAGAAGAGCGTGTGGTATGCGTCCACATATGTCATTGTACTTTTAAAGTCAGGCTGTAATGGTTTCGATGGTAATTGAACACCATCTACATACAAGCACAGAACATTAATATTAAAGTTTTTGAAATTAAACGGATTGAGTTGCGAATGCCCATTGTAAGCCTGGTTCTCGATAAAACCAATAATAATTCTTTTTGGCAATTGACCCAAAATAATATTATCGATTGATTGACCATGTACACCACTGTTTAGAGTTACATTCTTCACTTCAACACGGGTAATCGGATACTTTGCCGTAGTCTTGGCTAGAAATTTCTCACGAAGCATCGATATACTCGGATTGATTTTGACACGCCGAACAAATAGTGCTGCCTCAGCTATGCGGGCTACATATACATTCTCCTCAGCCATTAGACAAAAGCTGTCACGAGATGGTATGAGTTTTACACGCACCTCAACCCCGCCAAGCATCATCA
>JACCIB010001853.1:0-18019 GCA_018906965.1 Philotrypesis tridentata | reverse complement strand
GGTAAAGTACGCAGCACTATAAGCGAGCCCTTCAACGAACTTTTCCTCCACCACGAAGGCTCGGAGATCCAAGCTGATTCGCTACAGATTTTCGCCTTTCGGCAGTCCGCTCTGATTCATCCGCACGTCATCCCTCCACTCAAGGATACACCCTCAACACCACCAGAGAAAGTTCGGCAGCGTCGTTGCACCGTGGAGAGGACACTCTGAATCGCGAGCTTGTTGAGTATGTTTTGATTCTCTGCGTTTTAAACTTGTATTTTTTCTTTCAGATTGTTTTATAAGATACTTAAAATTTTATCTAAAATATTTGCCTTGCTTTACTTCAATCTCCTTCCCTCGGATATTCGCGCCTTTAATTTGAACGCTTCGTTCTCAGAACGTATAGACGAACAGCCTTTTATTTACGTAGACTCTGCGAAACGCGCGGAAAGTGGGATGCTACACGGGATATGGCAATTGAGCAACAATACTTAGGGTCTGAAGGGGGAGGGCAGGGATGCGTGGCCTCTCGGGCGAATGATGTTGCGTTGTTAGGTTTGAACTACGGTTTATTCTGTTGGTCTGTGCAGTGCCAGTGGTGCGTAGAGGTTTGGCTCTCAGCGTGGACTGACGCGCAGGGGGAAGCGGGGCGAGCTCGACGCTCGAGCTGTTCTCTCTCTCTCCCTCTCTCTCTGCCGAGAGGTGCTGCCGCCGTGCGGGCTGTGTCCCCACACTACTCTCCACGAAATTTTTTTTGTGTTTTTTGAAAAAAAGAAATCGGGTAGTCGTGTGGATGTTGGTTTCTGACTCCATGATTTGAATGGTTTCTGACTCCACGATTTGAATTAAGTTAGATTATTCTGACTCCATGATTTGAAATGAATCCGATTGTTCTGACTCCATGATTTGAATTGAATTGACTGAGTTTGAGAGAGTTGCCTGACTGGGGTTGATTCTAATGTTCTCTGCGCGTTTAAAGAAAGATTTACATTGATTGAGTGTGTGTTGACCACTGGCGTTACAAGATAGTTTACAGTTTGTGTGTTACAAGTTTGATCAGTATTTTACATTTGTTGTTGATATATAGCTATGTTCGGGTTTTGATGCTTAAATATTAAGTAACATTGCGTATACGAATATTGTTCTTAATCTAGTTGTACATTAATAGACTCTGTATAAAAATATTGTTCTTAATCTAGTTATACATTAATAGACTCTGTTGGAAATAATAATGAGTAGAGATTTATGATTTGGGTTTTACATTAGTTGTTTTTGGTTTTACAAAAATAATAGATATACGTCTTACATTCAATGAACTTAGTGTCTAAGGTTCGGATGCTTAATTTGTAAAAATGCGATTTTGATTCTGCGCTAAAGTTCTAAGGAGCCTGTGGCTCTCGTAATAAAATAATTAGAAGTTAGTTAGGAACTAAGATAGAGTTGGAGGGAAAGGGAAATCTAACCAGCTCGGGAGAGGATGGTGTCTTCTCCTGCAGTATCGAGGGTGACTCGATGCCTCCTGCATGATCTCTCGATTCGGCCTTGATTGTGTGTTGTATTGACGTAGTAGCTCCCGCTGCTTCTCTATGTCCTCCATTGCTGTTAGAATTTTTTGAGTTTAATGCCGCTGTAGCCTTGTTTGAGAAAGTTACGCGGTTTTTCCTGAGAATGTTGGGGATGTGTTTTTGCCGTTTGTTGCTATTCGGTGTTTGATCGGTTGTAGTTGTGATATCTGATCGCGTCGCGGATTGAGTCGCCGGTGTGCTCGGTGCGGGGATGCTATCTTGTTGTCGATCGGTCGCGGCGGTTGTGTCTGCTTGCGTCGCGAGAGGCTGAGCCGCGAGATTACGCGGCGCGAGTTGGTTGTCGACTTGTCGGTCGATGGGTGGCTGAGTTGGAGTGGGTGGGGCTGGAATTGGGGTGTCGTCTTGCGGCGGTTCGGGAGGACTGGGTTGTTGGTTTGTCGGATGACTGGGTGATTGCGGTATATTGAATAATGCTTGCATTGGGTTTTGGTGTGGTGGCGATGATGTAGGTGCCGAGCTGTGATTTTCTTCCTCCTCCTCGTGAAGTAGGAAAGCCGGTTTGAGTCAAGTGATGTTCACTGTTTTTCTGCTGCCGTCTTTGTCGATGGTGAAGGTGTGGTTTTCCATGTCTCGGGAGATGACTTCGTACGGGCCGATGTACGGAGTGGAGAGCGGAGGTCTTATTGGTTTTTCTCTCATCCAAACGTGCGTGCAGGAGTCCAGCCCTTTGTATATAAAGGGTTGTGTGTCTGACTTGTGGATCACTGGGACCGGTCGTATCTGTCTCATCGTTTCTCGGAACTCGTTGTAATGTAACGTCTTCTGACGTTATTTATTTTGAAACAAGAAGCGGTCATTTCAAAATTCAAATGACAGCATTGATTATGTCCATGCATGAGTTTCGTTAATTGTCACACTTTCAAAAGTAGGAGCTCAGCTAACGCTGAGCTTGCGAAACGCAGACTAAGCGTTATACTTTTGAAAGATCGCGTTATTGTATGTAAAATTACAAAATGTTTAAAAATCAATATTCAACAATGTTGTAAATTTATAAACTAAGTTTTGTGTTTAAAAGAGGCTCAATGCCCTCAATTAGACAGTCAAGACTTCGTATCGACTCCGTCCACGCCGGTTCGAAAATTGGCGGAGTTTTGATTATTTAAAATCCATTGTTGTTATTCTTTTTACGGTTTACATACTTTTAATTTGTGTACTATTTTAAAGTTTTGTTATAAAATAAACATAGTAAATAATAGTATACTTTATTGTGTGGAATAATTTTGTTTAAACCCTAAAAACCTGTACGTTGGAATCTAAAGAAAATTGTTTAAATCGTTGGGTTGTTTTGAAGACCACGATCTTATAAAAACATTAACTGGGTCTTTAACAATTCCTCTTGAATAACGAAGGACTATCCAACGTCATAAGTTCAACAAGGTAAGTTCTGATTTTGTTATTGTAGAAAATACATTTACTATAGAGATCTAGGTACATATTATCACTAGACTTTTATCACTATAAATGTGACTTTATCAATTTAAATATTCCTGACTATACGCATTAAATTGAAGTAGTCAGGACTTAACAATTTGGTTCCGATACAAATATCGTGCGTGAGTGTCTTTATTGAAGTATATTTTTGTGTAAATTGAATAATTAATATAAATTACTTATAAAGTTGAATAAGTGCTGATTTAAAAGGAAATTTTTGTTTTTAATTTTTAATTGAAGTTTGAGTGATTTCAAAGTAATTATTTTTACAAATCCTATCAAAAGGTACCGTGTAAGGCTGATTAGATTAGCTTCTACTGTTCTGGATAATAATACATGTGTAACAAGGTGTAGGACATATTTGATAAGTATAGAAGTAGATAGGATTACATTTCACGATAACGGCGACTGACCGCTTAGGAATGCCGCGTTAGCAAATTGTAAAGACTGTTGCGGAACAGTAATTGGATATATAGGTCAGTGTATTACTGGATCATTTAAAAGGTTGGAATTGTTTTTGTTTTCTTTTTAAAGCTATTAGGAGTATACGAGTTTAAAGCTATTAGGAGTATAGTAAATTGTTATTGATAAGTTATTTATTCTTGGACTCAAATGTGGATATTATATGTTGAGAATTTGGAGGGTTTGTGAAGCATCAACTTCTCTTTTGCTGTAAATTAATTTAAATATTAATTATGCCAAAATATTCAAATGAGTGGCAAAAATAATGATTATAAGAAAAATCCAAAAAGTACAATAATTACTAGAAATCGTTTAAAATCAAATCGTGAATTAAAGTCTTCATTAAGTGGTCCGTTATTAGATGGTATTTTTAAGAGAAGTCAAAAAACTGTGAGATCTCCTCCAAATACAACATAGTCCGGGAGTCCTAGGATTTTATCAGGAAGTTCGTGCAAGAGTTTATTTTATAACTGAAATATGTTGGTAGCTACTTACTGAAAATAGCCCTAAAGTCTCGACTTCGGACCCGATCGGGAACATTGTTATTATTGCAAATTAAGTTACCAAAATGCATTTTTTTCCGTTTTTCTTGATTAACTTTTTTGTTACTCAATTTACGCAAAAACAGGTAGGGGTAAAAGTTAATCAGCATTGAATTTTCTATAAGATACATATATTCCGAAATGCAAAATTAATGTTTTTCCCGGCTAAATTGTTAAATAAAAAAATTTTTTTTTCAATTTTCACATTGCCATGGTTTTTGTGAAATATGATCTTTATTTATCGGATTAGCCCTCAAAGATGACTTTTAGTACAGACAACGTAAAAATTGAAGCCCGATCTCGATATCTTAAAATGGCGTCTTGTTGCAAAATTATTTAGCCGAAAAGTTCAAATTGATGTCCAATTCGATCCAGGAACGATAATTGAATCAAACTATGTTTAATCGACAGCTTACGACGTAATTAACAAACGGTAAAAATAAATTTTCTTAATATTAATATTTAGCAACATTTCTAATAAAAAATTTTTTTTATTTCGGTCAATTTTGGAGTGAGAGAATCGCGGCAAAATGCATCTTGAAATACATAAAAAACCATGAATTTTCATATAAATTTTGTTAAGATCGGACCAATAGGAGCCGAGATACAAAAATTTTTTCAACCGACGATTACGCCGAAACTACTTGATATTTCAAGTTGAAATTTGGCACAGTGCTTGCTGAAATCATACTCTAAATGATTACATTTTACCCAATAGCTCTACATGCTTTAGTTCGTCTAAAACGACCGACGAAACATATGAATTCAGCGCGCGCGGCCGCGCCGTTGCTCCGGCCGAGCGGCGCGGTGGTGGGGGGAAAGCCGCGCGGCGGCGAACAGGATTCATACATCTTAGTTGCAATTTGATTATCTCGGTAACCAAAGCTACTATTGCAATAATTTTTTTTTCATTTAACGTGTTTTTTTCTCAGCTTTAACGTCATACTAATTAAGTTATCATAGGCACAAATCAAATACCGCAAATTACCAATTCTTCTGAAAAAGAATCTTTTTTGACTACATACACAACCTTTAATGGCATATATTACGCTACCCAACCTTTATATGATAAATTTAAATATTTTTATGAGTATAGCAGTACAATGCATGCGTACAAAGGTTGTGTATGTAGTCAAAAAAGATTCTTTTTCAATAGAATTGGTAATTTGCGGTATTTGCATTGTGCCTATGATAACTTAATTAGTATGACGTTAAAGCTGAGAAAAAAACACGTTAAATGAAAAAAAAAATTATTGCAATAGTAGCTTTGGTTACCGAGATAATCAAATTGCAACTAAGATGTATGAATCCTGTTCGCCGCCGCGCGGCTTTCCCCCCACCACCGCGCCGCTCGGCCGGAGCAACGGCGCGGCCGCGCGCGCTGAATTCATATGTTTCGTCGGTCGTTTTAGACGAACTAAAGCATGTAGAGCTATTGGGTAAAATGTAATCATTTAGAGTATGATTTCAGCAAGCACTGTGCCAAATTTCAACTTGAAATATCAAGTAGTTTCGGCGTAATCGTCGGTTGAAAAAATTTTTGTATCTCGGCTCCTATTGGTCCAATCTTAACAAAATTTATATGAAAATTCATGGTTTTTTATGTACTGCAAGATGCATTTTGCCGCGATTCTCTCACTTCAAAATTGACCGAAATAAAAAAAATTTTTTATTAGAAATGTTGCTAAATATTAATATTAAGAAAATTTATTTTTACCGTTTGTTAATTACGTCGTAAGTTGTCGATTAAACATAGTTTGATTCAATTATCGTTCCTGGATCAAATTGGACATCAATTTGAACTTTTCGGCTAAATAATTTTGCAACAAGACGCCATTTTAAGATATCGAGATCGGGCTTCAATTTTTACGTTGTCTGTACTAAAAGTCATCTTTGAGGGCTAATCCGATAAATAAAGATCATATTTCACAAAAACCATGGCAAAGTGAAAATTGAAAAAAAAAATTTTTTTATTTAACAATTTAGCCGGGAAAAAGATTAATTTTGCATTTCGGAATATATGTGTCTTATAGAAAATTCAATGCTGATCAACTTTTGCCCCTACCTGTTTTTGCGTAAATTGAGTAACAAAAAAGTTAATCAAGAAAAACGGAAAAAAAATGCATTTTGGTAACTTAATTTGCAATAATAACAATGTTCCCGATCGGGTCCGAAGTCGAGACTTTAGGGCTATTTTCAGTAAGTGGCTACCAACATATTTCAGCGATAAAATAAACTCTTGCACGAACTTCCTGATAATAAGATTTTGAACTCCCTGACTCCCGGACTAACATTAAAATCAACCGATTCAGCAAATTTGGAAATATCTATACAGCAAAATACGAGTGTTATAAGCAGTAATATAAATCAACAAAATGAAATTTTAAATTCAACACAGAATCGTACTTTACAGAACAACGAATTGATAGATTTTTCAATTGAGGAAAGTCATTATTCTGATATTGGGGGCTTTGAAGCAGAACAGAGTTTAATTACAGGTACATCTAAAGATCTTCAATATACATTGGATGAAGGTTATAAATCAACAAATTCGAATTTATCCGTTGCTAGTAGTAGTTTGGAAAATACTAATCGTACTGTAATTAATCAAAGTTCGCTGATAGATCAATGGGAAAATTTTAATATTGATAAATTCATTAATACCATTGAAAATAAGCAAAAATCTTTAGAAAAAGAAAAGTTAAGTTTGCAAGAAGAAGTAGAATTAGTTCATAAAGTGGATACTAGTTTATCAAATTTTGCTTTGACTAATTTGGAAAATTCGAATTCTACTCGTTTGTTAGAATCAAAAACAATTATTAGTGATAATTCTAGTATAAAGTCATTTAATTTAAACATGACGGGTAATAGGAATGATCAACAAACGGCGGGAAGACCGATAAATTGCAGTTTGAATGAAATAATCTCTTTGATTCCTGAATATAATGGCAAAAATATGTCACCAGCTGAATTTATTAGAAAAATAAAGAATTTAAAAAATCTTGTGTCTAATGTTAATGATGAAAGTATTACGAATATAGTTAAAATGAGATTGAGCGGTGAAGTAGGTCAAGCTTTGAATAATAATAATATTAAATCTATCGATCAATTATTGAAATCTATAAGAATCTTATATCCTATTCAAAATGATATTCATGAGTTATATGCAAAATTATGTAGAGTAATCCAAGTAGATGGAGAAGGTGTTTTATCATATATAAATCGTATAAGGGAATTACTATATAAAATAAATGAAATAAAAGAATTAGAAGACCATACTAATGAGGAAAGGCAAAGATTTATGAATCAATTAAATAATGATGCTGCAATTAGTTGTAGAAAAGGTTTAAAGCCTGAAATTAGATACGAGTTAGGGAATGAAATTACGATTGATCATTTGGCAGTAAAGGCTATTGCAATAGAAACTGAAATTAATCAACGTAAACATTCAGATTTCAGAACAATTAATAATATGTATGGGAATGATATAGTTGTAGAAAACATTATTCCGAAAATAATGACTTGTCAATTTTGTGAAGCTCGTGATCATGAAGCTTTGTTTTGTCGTTTAACAGCTTGTATATATTGCAAAGAAAATGATCATTTTTCGGATAATTGTAGATTTGCTAAAGATAAAATTAGATTAATCTGTAAATTTTGTAGTCATACGGGACATTCTATTAGTACATGTAGACTAAATAAAATGCAAAATAATCATTGTCAATTTTGTCAAGAAATGGGGCATAAAGCACCTCAATGTTCAGTAGTTCGTAATTTTGAAATTTGTCACAAACGTAAAAAACCAGGTCATGATCCAATTAAATGTGTTAACTTATCTGAGAATAGCAATTGTACAATTTGCAATAATGTTGGACATTCTCCACAGAATTGTCCGGAACAATTTTGTTCTAGATGTCATAAAAGGGGGCATTCTACAAAGTTTTGTAAATTAGGGGAAAATAGATTTAGATTTTGTACTATTTGTGAAGCTGCGGATCATGAGGCTACTGATTGTGAAGTAGCAAAAATATTAGTAACAGAAAATAAAACTAAGCAACAATATAAATGTCAATGGTGTGATGCAACTGGACATACTGTTAAATTTTGTTGGAAATTAAAAGCATTATTACAAAATGGTAATAATGACTCGAAGAAAAATAATTATCAACAAAATTTTCAACAATCAAATAGAAACAATTTTAGTAATAAAGCTAACAGAAAAGTGTGTGAATATTGTAATGGTACTAATCATGAAGTAAAAAATTGTAGAAAATTACAGTCTTTGACATCAGCAGTAGAAGAAAACTGTGCATTTTGTTCACAGATTGGGCATAATATTAGCAATTGTGATAAAGTTAAAATTCTAGAACAGAAAAAGGGAATTGTATGTGCCGAATGTAAAGGTGTGGGTCACACTATTGACAATTGTTTTAGAAAACAGGGAAACTTCAAATCTCTTCCGGGAAGGAACGCGTGAGAAGAGATTTGGCAGATAAATCGTTCCAAATTGTGGTAAACAGAGAGAAAATTTCTGAAATAAATAGATTTCTTGAAATTAGTGAGAAAGATTACGTAGAAAATAATGATTTTATAGCCCATAATTATGTTTTGAAATTAGAAAATTTACTACAATATATAGAGGTAGAAAATTTTAATTCAAATGGTACTTTTAAATTATTAATAGATAGTGGTGCTCAGTTAAATATTATTAAAAATAGTATATTATTACCTAGAGAAATAAATACTGAAAATAAAATTTTAATATCAGGAATTACCGATAATGCTTTGAGAACTTTAGGTGCAATTAAATTTCCAATAAATAATATATATTTTGACTTTCATGTAGCACCACAAGGATTCTCTATTCCATTTGATGGAATTTTAGGAATTAAAGCTTTATTACAACAAAAATTAAGACTTGATAAAGGTTATTTAGATATTAACGGGCAAAAATTTCAACTAAAATCAATAATTGATAAGTATCATATTAACACACATACAGTTCCGAAACTAGAACTAAAAAAAGCGATTATTAAAATAAATTTTGAGGAATGTGAATTTATAGGATTAATTCCTGATTTTAAAATTCATTCTGAAAATGCAAAAGTAACTTTTGAAAATCCTGGAAGTTGTATTATTACGAATGTTGACGTGAGAAACGATAGTGAAAATGTTTCTATTGTTAAAATTCGGCAAAACATTAATTTACATAAAGATATTAAGCAAATATTGAATACAGTAAGTGAAATAAATGATAATTTGAGCGAAATGAAAGTGAATGATTTTAAAATTGGAAATCATAAAGGCAATTTGATTGAATATTTAAATGATTCCAAAATAAATATTGAAAGTTTTATTGGTAATATAAACACTTGTTTAAGGAAATTTGAGATTGATTTAGATGAAGAATTAATTGATTATGATTATCCAACATTTTGTAAGATACTTAAAGATACTGTTGAATTTGATTCCAATGAAAAATTATGTAAATTACAAAATACAATAAATTTTTTAACATTTGATATTGAAGATATGCCTGAAAATTTTATAGCAAATTTGAATTTTGAATTACCTAAAGATGATGAGAATCTACATTGTGGTTCTATTTTTTTAAGTACAGAAAATGAAATTGATATGATATGTAATGAAAATCTTAATGAAAAGAAAAGACAACAATTATTGAAAAACACTGTTGATTTAAGTCATTTGTCTAATAAAAAGAAAAAGATTATTGAAAGTTTAATAGTAAAAAATAGTGATATTTGTTGGTTAGAGGGGGAAAAATTTGGTATTTGTAATATTGAAGAACGTGCAATTAATTTAACAGATGAAAAGCCAGTTTATGTTAAACAATTTCCGTTAGAATATAATTTAAAACAAATCGCTATAGCTGAAACTAAAAAATTAATATCAAATGATTTAGTAAGATCATCTACTAGCGCATTTAATGCACCTGCTTTTGTTGTTCCCAAAAAAGGAATAACTAAGGATGGTAAAAAAAAATGGAGATTAGTAATTGATTATAGAAAATTAAATGCTAAAACTATTCCAGATCCTTATCTTTTGCCTAATATCACTGAAATTTTTGATAGTATAGGTAAAAACAAGTATTTTACTACAATTGATATGGTATCAGGTTTTCATCAGGTAAGAATGAAGGAATCGGATATTCATAAGACAGCTTTTAGTGTACATCCCTTAGGGAGATTTGAATTTAAGGTACTTCCTTTCGGTTTAATTAATAGTCCTAGGGTTTTTCAGAGAATTTTAAATTCGGTACTTGGTGATTTGTTAGAAAAAGGATTTTGTTTTGTTTACATTGACGATATTATTATTGTAGCGAATTCGATCGAGGAACATAACGAACGGTTTAATTTGATTGCTGAAAAACTAAGGGAAGCAGGGTTGAAGTTAGAAACGAGTAAATGTAAGTTTTTTCAAAAAGAGGTCGAATTTTTAGGGCATTTGATTAGTGAAAATGGTATTAGAACTGATCCAAAAAAGGTCGAAGCTATAAATAAGTTTCCAGTTCCTAAAACGGTAAAAAATATTCGAGAATTTTTAGGTTTGGCAGGTTATTATAGGCGTTTTATTGATAATTTTGCGGACATAGCAAAACCAATAATTCAGTTTTTGAAAAAAGAGGAAAAATTTGTTTGGAATGAGGTCAGACAAAAAGCTTTTGATCAATTAAAGAGAGCATTAAGTGTAGCACCAGTTTTACAATTTCCGGATATGAATAAACCTTTTATTATTAGTGTCGATGCGTCCGGTTATGCTATTGGTTATGTCCTTTCTCAAGGGAATATTGGGGAAGATAGGCCAATTGCCTTTGCCTCAAGGGTTTTGAAAGCGGCGGAGAAAAATTATCATACTTATGAAAGGGAAGCATTAGCAATTATGTTTGCAGTAAAAACATTTAGAAATTATATTTATGGGAATAAATTTTATATAATTACAGATCATAAACCATTGTTATCGTTTAGATCTGCAGATAAAAATTCGCGAGTTCAAAGGTGGCGTTTAAAGTTATTAGATTATGATTATGAAATTATTTATAAACCGGGTAAAGTAAATACTAATGCAGATGCATTGTCTAGAAATCCTATAGAAAATAGTCAAATAAATGTTATTACAAGAGCTCAAAAAGCAAAAGAGTTAGAAAAAGTTACTAACAAAGAGAATTTGACTAATGACATGAAAATTCAAAAATTAAATGAGGATCGTATTAAACAAAAGGCAAAGAAATTTTACAAGCGTAAGAAGGATAGAAATATAATATTAAAAAATCAAGAAAAAGTAGAGCAAAATGAAAATAAATATGAAAATGTGGTATATACAAAAAAATCTATTGAATTTAGAAAAGATAATTTAGTACATTTTATAGATAAAAATAAACAAGCATTAGATAGAAATACAAGTAGGTTTATAGACAAGTTTAATATTATTTTCAAGGGAATTGTGAATGATATTGAAATCATTGATTTAAATGTATATAAAGTATTTGTATTATGCATAGATGTAGGTCAATCAGCAATAATTCTTAAAAATAATATTTATAAAATGTTTAGTTCATTAAAACAAATTATGTTGAATAAACAAATATATAGTTTTAGTATTTCTAAAGATTTGCAAATAATTAATTTAAATTGGATTGATATTGAAGACATTTTATTTGAAGTTTTTAAAAATAGTGAGATTAAAATAATTATTTGTTTAAATTATATAGAATATGTAGATATACATCATAGAGATAAAATATTTCAAGAAAATCATTCTAGTACTATTGGGGGTCATTCAGGTGTAAACAGGACGTACAATAGAATAAGGAGTAAATATTTTTGGGAAAATTTAAAAACTGACATTGAAGATAGAATAAAAAATTGTGATGATTGTCAAAGAAATAAGTTGAAAAGAGTAAAAACTAGGTAACCAATGGTGATTACGGATACACCAATTAAAACATTTGACAAGATTGCAATGGATATTGTTGGTCCTCTAAATATAACTAAGAATAATAATAAATATATTTTAACTATTCAAGATCTACTCTCTAAATATTTAGTGGTAGTTCCATTACAGGATCAAACTGCAGAAACTGTCGCGGATGCATTTATTAAAAGATTTATTTGTATTTTTAGTTCTCCTAAAATAGTTTTAACAGATAGGGGTGCAAATTTTACTAGTAAACTTTTGAAAGCAGTAGCGAAACGATTTAAATTTTCAAAAATTGAAACAACTGCTTGTTCGCCTCAATCCAATGGCTCGTTGGAGAGAGCTCATCATCCTTTATGCGAATATTTAAAGAATTTCTCTACAAGAAAAATTATGTGGGATGATTTATTGGAATTAGCGCAATTTCATTACAATACTAGTGTACATAGTGCGCATAAATTTACACCGTATGAATTAGTATTTGCTTATCCACCTCGTTTACCTTCAAGCGAACCTTTGAAAATTTCTGAACGAATTCCATCGTTCAATGATTACTTAGCAAATTTAATTAGGAACATGAAAGACATTGCTGAGTTAGCAAGGGATAATTTAATAGTTTCAAAAGAAAAATCAAAGAAATATTATGATAGATATATAAATCCAGTAACCTTTGAAAAAGGTGATAAAGTTTGGCTGGTAAAAGAACCAAAACCAGGAAAACTGGAAAAAAATCAAAATGTTGGTCCTTTTGAAATTATTGAGGTATTAGATAATAATAATGTTGTAATAGATAAAAATGGAAAATCAAATACAGTTCATGCGAATAAATTAATAATGTATAATAAGAAAAACTAATATATTTTGTTTGTTTTAGGAGAAAAATGTTGATCATCCATTTTATTATTTTCTTACTGTGTTTCAAATTAAATAGAGCAATCATAGGATATGATTGTGGTTCCTCTTCACCTAATATAACAACATATTCATTACTGGATTCTGGAGAATGTGATTTTCAAGATGAGCAAGTAAATTCTACTAATGTTGCTATAGAATTAATACAGATAGCTGATTTTCGATTAGTTTCAATTATTCAATGTAAAATTGAAATTCATCGAACAGTTTTTGAATGCGGAATATTTGGTCATTTAATACCTACTGAAAATTCAGAACAACAATATATTAAAGAAATAAGTCATGAACAATGTAAAGCTATTCATGAAACGGGAATTTTTAAGTATGATGAGGCACATATTATTTCTGATTTAAAAATAAATTCAACTACATCAAAAGGTATAGATTTTGCGGGAAGTGCAGCAGGAAAATCTTGCTCGGGTGCTTCCTATGCAGATAGTTTTGGTTCATGGAATAAAGTTTTTGTTCATGGTTTAATTAAAATAACGTTAACGCAAAATAATGCGAAAATAAATTTAAATGCAGACAAATTAATGTTAAATTCAGGAGTAGTTTGTAAATTTTCTGATAAACATTGTATGGATATTGAAGGTGGTTTTACTTTTTGGGATGTTTTTACCGCAAGGTGATTGTTTTAAAAATAAGTTTGATATATTATTTAAGGGAATAGCTACTAAATATTCTAGTGATAAAAATAAGGAAATAGTGTTTTCGGTTAATTTTAAGGAAATTACTTTTGCTTTGGCGATAAAAAATTCAGAATTGCATTGTGACAGATTACTTATTCGTACCGAACATCCAAAATTATTTATTTTAGAAAAAGATACTAATATGAATGCTTATTATTATGATGCAGATTCTGCTTTTGTAGATGTTAATAAGTTTAATTTAGATATTTTTACTTATATAAATTCTAAATTTGTTTATGTTGAAAGACATTTAAGAAGTCAAATTAATGATTTATATATTAATTTAATTAGAGAAAAATGTGAGCTTGAAAGAAAAGTTATACAAAATTCCTTATCCATTGCTTCCATTTCTCCAGATGAATTTGCCTACAATATTATGAAAAAACCTGGTTATATTGCAAAATTAGCAGGTGAGGCTGTACATTTAATTAAATGTATACCAAAAACTGTTAAAATTTTACATTTAGAACAATGTTATAATCAATTACCAGTTTCGGTTGGAAATGAAACGTGGTTTTTAACACCTAAGACGCATATTTTAATTAAGAAGGGTATGCAGGTTGATTGTAATTCTGTTATTCCTACATTTTATAAAATTGAAGAAAATTGGATTAAGTTAACACCCAAACCAATAGTAATCGGATCACCGAATACTCTGAAACCAGATACAGAAATAAAATTGCAATTTAAGTCAGTGGATAATTTAGCTACAAATGGAGTTTATGCACAAGAGGATCTAGATTCATTGCAACAACAATTGATGTTTCCTATGGAGAAAGTGGCCTTGTTAAATATCGTCGCAAGGGATGTAGCTGGGCAATCTACAGGGGAAAATATCTTCTCGGAGAATACACTGACTCACATTGCTGAAAATACTTGGAGGAAAATTATTGATAAATTGACAACTTGGGGATCATTATCATCGGTAATAATTATGATTTTAATTATTTTAAATATAATAAAAGTAACTATTGATACTATTATTAGAGGATATGCGTTACACGCTATTTATGGATGGTCTATACATTTATTTGGAGCAATATTTAGCTCTATAACGCATCTGTTTATGTCATTACAAAGAGAAGATGCAAAAGATTTTAAGAGGTGTAAACAAGAGTGTAATAATAATAATGATGATGGTATTATTTTAGAGGAAATTAAGATTGATAATCCACGAATAATTTCAAGGCCTATTTTAAAATGTCTGTGCCTACTATAAATACAATAGAAAATACATCTTTTATCCAAAGACAACCTCCACCTATTCCTGATCGTTTACCTGCACTTTTGCCTGATAAAAATTTGAGTTCACAAAGGAAATGTAGTATTTTTCCTTAAGTCTAGATTAGTATTTCTTAAATGTTTTGTTTATTTTTTTGTGTATGTATATTTTTATAATTAATTTTAATGTTACTAACATTGTTTTTGGCGCCGAGGGAATTACATCCAGGATGTAATTTTCTTTTATTTCTTTGTGAAGGGAAAATAGGAAAGGATAAGAAAAAGTAATAAATAAAAATAACAATGTTTTATTTTGGGAATATAAATATATTATAAATTGTTACAGTCATATCGGGACACAAATTTTGGCCCGATAAATACATTGTAAAAATCTTTAAAAACCTCGATATAAACACGGTGTGTTGCATTATTGTATACTTTTAATTCATAGAACATGAGGCTGGCGATGCCCCATGCGTTGGTTGCAGGTTCGTAGGTGCCTTCCTGAAGTCGGTCGTTGCGAAGTCGTTCACATTGGCGCCAGGATCGGGTGTTCATCCAATCCTGAAACTGAAAAGTGAAATAGAAGCATTTAAAAAAAAAGAAGAAACGTAGGTTAATATATGAATATAAAAATAATCTGGATGTTATTATTTAATATTCTTACATAGACGAAACTCCAGCGGCGCTGTTGAACACTAGGTTCAGGAGGAGGAGTACTCAATGTGCGTTTTGCCTTTTTGCATTGGCGGCTGTGTTGCCAAAGCTGAAACTGTGGAAAATAATGAAGTTATTATTAGTATTTAAATGTATAATAGATCCAACTTTTACTTTTTTGTATATAATACTTACGCAGACTGCGCTACGACGTTTTTGAGGAAAATTATACATGTTGTTTGTACAAATTGAACTGTACATTTCACATAGGATATTTTGCGTTTTATAACCACAAAACTGTTTATTTAGCATAATTATAAGAAGGTTGCTTTATAAGTGCGACATTTGAATTTTGAAATGTTGATTACACATGTTGATTGCAAATTCTTTGCAATGTCTTAGGCCCTGAGGTGTAACGTCTTCTGACGTTATTTATTTGAAACAAGAAGCGGTCATTTCAAAATTCAATGACAGCATTGATTATGTCCATGCATGAGTTTCGTTAATTGTCACACTTTCAAAAGTAGGAGCTCAGCTAACGCTGAGCTTGCGAAACGCAGACTAAGCGTTATACTTTTGAAAGATCGCGTTCTTGTATGTAAAATTACAAATGTTTAAAAATCAATATCAACAATGTTGTAAATTTATAAACTAAGTTTTGTGTTTAAAAGAGGCTCAATGCCCTCAATTAGACAGTCAAGACTTCGTATCGACTCCGTCCACGCCGGTTCGAAAATTGGCGGAGTTTTGATTATTTAAAATCCATTGTTGTTATTCTTTTTACGGTTTACATACTTTTAATTTGTGTACTATTTTAAAGTTTTGTTATAAAATAAACATAGTAAATAATAGTATACTTTATTGTGTGGAATAATTTTGTTTAAACCCTAAAAACCTGTACGTTGGAATCTAAAGAAAATTGTTTAAATCGTTGGGTTGTTTTGAAGACCACGATCTTATAAAACATTAACTGGGTCTTAACAATTCCTCTTGAATAACGAAGGACTATCCAACGTCATAAGTTCAACAAGGTAAGTTCTGATTTTGTTATTGTAGAAAATACATTTACTATAGAGATCTAGGTACATATTTCACTTCACTAGAAATTTTAGCACTAATAAATGTGACTTTCTCAATTAAATATTCCTGACTATACGCATTAAATTGAGTAGTCAGGGACTTAACAGTAAAACACTCGGATGTCTGGCTCTTCGCCTGTGAAAGGGGCGAAGTCGCCTGGGATCCTTGTGGTTTGCCGAAGACCAATTGTGATGGGTTGGTGTCCAGGTCGGATTCTGTTCCTTAGACCGAGCATCACGACGGCAGAATTTTTGTCCATTGTTGTTATTCCTCGTGGCATGCGAGCGCCGTTTTGATTTCTCTGTGTAGCCTCTCTACCATCCCGTTAGAAGCTGGGTGTAGGAGGTGGTTCTGCATCTGTGGATGCCCATCACTTGCAGAAATTGAGAGAACAGGCGTGATTCGAACTGTGGGTCCTTGATCTGTCGTAAGCAGGGATGGCGCACCGTATCTGCTTACCCAGTGCTCCATAAAGGCGTGAGCGACTGTGTCTGCCGACGTGTCTGTGATTGGTATTGCCTCTGGCCATCTCGAGTATCGATCGATGATACTAAGGATGTGAGTGGCTCCGTTGCTTGTGGGGAAAGGTCCCACTAGATCTAGGTGGACTGGTCGAATCTGGCATCTGGTGTACGGAAATGTTTTGGAGGAAGTTTGTTGTGGCGTGAGATCTTGACCTTTTTGACATGGTTGACAAAGTTTGGCACCATTTGACCGTGTCCTCTTCTGATGGCCGGCCATACGTATTGTTGTCTAATCAAGCGGACTGTGAATCGTGGACCGGGTGGGAGGGTGGTGGAAAGTGTCGAAAACTTCTTTTCTGAGGGATTGAGGGATGTACGGGCGAATGACGTCTTCTCTGATGTCGCAGTAGAACTCTGCATGTTTGGAGCCCCCAAGTTAGCTTGCGTAGCTTCAAAGAGTTAGACGGGTCGTCTAGAATTGAGCGGAGTTGTTTCGTCCTCTTTTTGCTCTTTGCTCAGGTGCAGTGCGTCGTACAAGCGTTGGCAGTTTGAATGCCCTCGATGTTGCTCGCCCTAGAGCAGTTGTTCGTCTGCTTCAAGGGTGTCGTTGTCCCAGTGGAACATACTTGGGAGTCGTGAAGGTGTTTACTCTAGACAGGGCGTCTGCCACTTCGTTTTCTTCTCCTGGTAATACTAAGATCTCTCCTGTGTTGTACTGTGCTATGTAGGAGAGTCTGCGTGACCGGATGGCCGTCATCTTCTCGGTGCTGAGTTGCAGTGCGTAAATGAGAGGCTTGTGGTCTGTGTAGGTTTTGAATACGGCGCCTTCCAGATGATGTTGGAAAATGCCTGATTGCTTCATATATTTCTGTGAGTTCACGGTCGTACGCTGCGTACTTGCGTTCTGGGACTGAGAATTTACGAGAAAAGAACCGAGGGGCGTCCATGTGCCCTCTTGAAGCTGTTCTAGGGCCGCGCCCATTACTGTTTCGGAGGCGTCGCAGCTGAGCGAAGCTCTGCTTACTCGTCCGGGAAAGCCATGTATGTTAGGAAGGGGA
>JACCIB010001852.1:0-18024 GCA_018906965.1 Philotrypesis tridentata | reverse complement strand
AAAGATTAAAAATTCAAAGGATACTTAAAACTTGACCATCATCTGCATTACTTTGTATAGCATGTACTATAGGAAAACTAAATTTTCCTTCCGAAAGATCTTCGCAGTAACTTTTGTTTTCTGTATACTGAAATGAATAATAATGATAATGTTTAATGTTTTGAAAAACTATGAAAAAGAAATATAAATTAATATTACCTCTTGCAAGCATAAATTACAATAATCATCTCTTATTTGGAAGTATAAACCTAGTATACCAGCTAATGGTGTAAAATCTTCTTTACAATCGGAGAAAAGTTGGCTTCAGACGAACAGCTAAATTGAATAATCCACCCGTTCTATTGAAGAATTGGGATTAGTATTATAAGCAATACACAAAAATAAACTGTAACATGTGTATGTCACTCACTGCGATAAGTCATTGTCCTATATTCAGCTCTGAAGGCATATAAAATTATCTCGCCAATAAATTTCCATCCCTTGTCCTCTGTGGAAGTTCCAGAAGTTGCTCTGTGTACTTACTTGCGTGCCTGTACACAAATGTATCAATTATTTTGTTTTGAAATCCATTGACAGTGTCAGCAGAAGTGAAATAAACAAACCTCTGGATGATTAAGAGAATTATACTCGTTCTAGAGCTATGAAGAGCAACATAATTGGCAGCATTTATAGTACTTGCAACCCCATATATAGAATGTGCTACAGGAATTCCTCGACGAAGTATGGAGTGTCTTGAATATCATCTATGCTGCAGAACGTATAAATTTACAATAAAATATCGTCTTTTAAAAAATATGAAAAATTAGAAATCTACTTGTAAAACTTACAGTAAACTGGAATTATGTAGCATTTGTGTTATATCGCCAACAGCCTGTAGCTTTTCCACTGGAATTTTTAACCAGTAATTGAAAGCATGTGCAAGTTTGCCCCTAATTTGTTTGCCAGGCACTTGAAGAATGTAGGTAAATGGTTGCAAAAGTTTCTGAAAAAAGTCAGAGTCCATTCAAAATTTCCGTAAAAATCTTGCAAAAGCAAATAAAATAAATTCTTGTATATTGATTTGTATCTTTAGTACACGATTTCTCTTGTCTATTGTTATAGACAAGTATTCTTTTCGTTGCTGCAAGATACAGAAAATATATGAAAAAAACTGTACACAGAATACAAACAAAATTATTAATTACATGCATAAGGCAAGTGAACAATTAAACTAATTAAAATGAAATTAGTGCTTAACCTCATTCCTGCTCTTTGCCGCCACTGTGCGAATAAGGCACTCCGTTCTTTTCCGAATCCATGCCAAGGCAATCTCTATCGAAACTTTTTATAAAGTGATGGATAAACAAGAATTTGACGTGATGCAACGACAGTTGCAACTGCTTTGCTGCAAATTCACTTTCTTTGTTTACAAAAGTGTCGTTCCGTCCACGATTGATGATAAGTTATTCCCGGCGGCAAGCGCGTGTCTCTGCTGACTGCTCTTTGCCTCTTGCGCTTGCCGCTTGCCTGCCGGACCGGCGGCCGGCGGCCCATATTTAAAGAACTCATCAGTTATGCAGCTGCGCAGTACTGCAGTACTGCGCAGTGGCATAACTGATGAGTAGATGAGTTCTTTAAATTTCAGCGCCAATTTCAAACTTCATCAAGAAATCGTCAAAGGACCAAAAAACTCTTTTCTTACAAGTAATTTTATTATAATAAATAATTTGTAAATTATATATTCTTTATTTTCGTACGTCTAATATTATTTATACAAACTCTTTGTTGATGAATTGTTTACCAAATTGTAACTATAATGCGAACATAACAATAACTTGAATTGAAATTTAAGAAAAACCAACCAACATTACGATGTTTGATCGTAAAAATAATAATAATAGTAATAAACTAATTTTCCAACTCATCAGAAGACGAAGCAGTGGTGGAGCAGGTTGAGCAGGAACACGAAGTTCGTGTGCAAGTGTAGGAGCTTGAGTTTGTTGTGCAGCTGAAAGCGGTCTCGACATTCAATATCTGTTTTTCATCGCAAAATACTTGGACTCTCTTCTTCCTCTCGAGTGAGTCTTGAGTGCTGCTGTCGGAATCATTGGACAAATCCAAGGCAAACGAGTTGAAAAATTCCTTAGCGTCCACGACTCTTCTCCTCTTGTTATTAATTCGAAATCGATTTTTCAGAGCAACAGCAGTGGACTTGCCGAACTGAACGAGTTCGATTTTCCTCGTCGCAGCTGCTGCCGCTCAGTCGCGATGTTTTGAAGGCTGACGGTAATTTGACCTGCGTCGGACTCTCGTCATAACTGATCGTTCGAGTTCCGTACATGTCGCGGATTATCGGATCGCGTTTGCTTTTCTTGCAGGGGATCGCTTGCTCTTCTGTCTTGCAGGCGCCCTCACTTTTTCTCTTGTTTGACTTGGATTTTTCATCCATCACAAGTTCTTCGTTAGTAATTTGCTTGAGTCGCGGAACGTCGTATGTACAGTCACGATTCCAACAATCTGAGTCGTGATTGAGCAAGTCGTAACAGCTCCAAGATTTTAACGACGGGTTCTTTATGTCGATATCCGACAATTCCATGGCTTCGCTTCTCTCGTCCAACTGCACGTCGAGGAAGTCATTGAAATTGCAATTCGAAAAATCCGCACAAGCTTCGTTTTCAATATACTCACTTTTAATATTTTCCAATTTTATGGAAACTTTGATGGATTTTACGTCAACTTGGTCGGGTGAAGCAATACTCGGATTGCTGTTTTGCTCTTCCTCTTCCACATAGTCAAACTCGGTGTATTCAAATTCTTCTTTCAGACACTTGATTGGCAGATTTTCGACATTGATTAAATTGTCCTCATCGATATTTTCATTATTCGACGATGTCTCGAGTAGGCGGCTTTTCATATCTTCGACGGTTTCTCCTATGTTTCGGTACAACTTCCATAAAGTTTCCAGTCTAGCTTTACTCGCAGTAGGCTTAAAATCATTGAGTGTTTCTTTGTCTACGTCTTCATCTGATTCAGAATCCGAAATTTTTACAACTGAATCAATATCGTCCTCTGATTCGATCGGGAAAATTCGATTTGCAGCCTGTACGACAATATTGTAATATAAATTATCGTATATGAACAAATTGACTTATAAAAATTCGCTTGACTTTCAAAAGTCTTACCCACGATGTAAAACATGGGTAAATTCGATTTGCAAGTATATTTTCTCTCCAAACTTTGATGTTATTGTGAAGATTATCAATGTGTATGCCATTAGAAAAACTTAAGTACCTATCCTCAAACCAAATACTATGATGTTTTGGTGAGCCAAATCTGTAAAACAAGAAATAATATTTTTGGAAAATTTCGTTATTCATATGCAATTTGCCTACATTTTAACTTCCAATTCTTGTGGTAATAAATATGATGATAATTAAAATTTTAGGCCATATATATACATCAAATGTGGAAAAAAAAACAATGACACCAAATGATTGCATATAATCGAGGGATAAGAATCTCTTGATTAATCTGATTGTTATAGCTGCTAGTTGTTTTTTTTTGCTTGCAATATTATGGTACGAGATTTGCATTTTTAATTTACTTTTATTCATCAATCATAGTTGATAAAGAAAGAATTAAAAAATGTATTTTGCCCTTCACTGATAAAAAAAAGAAGAATTTATTAATTTTTGGTTTTTAGATGTTCAAGATATTTTATTGATTCTTATGTAGATATTTGGAATCGACACAAGTTTTATCTTTATTTTTTTTATTTTTTTTAATTTAACTCTTTATATATATTTTGTTCTATACAGTTGATTCCTCGAAAATGCATATCGAATTTATTTGCATGTTATAATTTAATTACTTATAGGTAATAAAAACATAATTATGATTTTCAAGACAATTAGCAAATATTCCATAATGAAAAGGAAATATTGAAAAAATCTTTTATTTTAATTGTTGTGAGAAACAATTGACATTTTAGACTTATAATATACGTTTGGTTACTAATACCGTATAATAATAACACTGGCTCACTTACCGAGACATAGTCGAATTATTTTATTAAACTAGAAGACGCTCACGAGAAACTTGATGCTCTTGCTCTTGGTCCGACGTTCGAACTGGCCCTTACTGCACTGACGGATTTTTCTCGTGCCACAATGTGTTTGGTATTTTAAAGTAAATAACGCTTTTACCTCGCGCATCATCGTGTATCCTTTATAATGTCAACCAAAAAGCCTATAAAATTTCATTAGGATTTTTGACATTGCCTTGACACACGTGTTTACATATTGTATTCTGCAGATAGCGAACTGGCGAATACAAATAAAAGTTGAAAAAAACTCGAATAATCTTAAGAATTTACTTTTCCGGGAATTGCATATTTGTTTGTGTAAATGAATGAAAGCAGTTGCGTAAATATTTTTTTGAATATAATTAATATATTTTAAATTTAAGTGTACTTTAATTTTTTAATGGTGAAATCGTTTTGGATTCTTAAGCGTTGTTAAAGTTATAAAAACAAGTCAAAAGGATAACAACTGAAAGATCACATCTTGGACCCATATCATTTCTTGTATTTATTAATAATCTGCCCGATTATTTCCGTTTTGCCACGTGCCTTCTCAATGCGGATGATGTAAATATGAAGCGGGGTGCCCGATTGAGGCATCTAGAATACAGTATATGTACAAATCCACGAAATAGTGAAAACAACTTGGCCGAAAAATTGCAAAAATGTTCGTTGAGGGCACGCCTACCAGGCCTACATTTTTCCCATTCCTTAAGTCATTCTGAAAGAGAAAAAAATTTTATTTACGCGAGTTTTTTCTCTTTCAGAATAACCTAATATAGGAATGAGAAAAAACAGGTCTAGTAGGTGTGCGTTCAACAAAAATTTTTGCAATTTTCGCGGCCGAGTTGTTTCATATACGCGTATATGTTTAATGTTAGAGCTCTACCAGAGGAGATAAGCATAATGAAATCCAGCAGTCGGGCATATTTACTTTGCTCGAAAGGGCAAGATACAGATTTGCAAACTCTTATTTCAAACGCGACATAAACGTGCGAAATTACGTTGCTTATAAAATTCGCAAAATGTGTAAAATAAAGATGTTGTATATAGCTTAATTTTTGAGCGTGAGAATTCGGCATATCACGCATGCTGTATGCACCTCCGAAAAATCAAATTTTACATATCAAGCACAATTCATCAGGCGTAATAAGAGTGACAAAAGTGCTCGTGAAAAGCTCGTATTTCGAATGCAAATATATTGTAAACTATTTTCTGATACTCGATGTGCAAAATTTGATTGGCATTTGTGTGGGAGTACAGGATGCATACAATGAGAGAGAGAGAGAGAGAAAGAGAGAGGTGGAGAGAGAGATAGAGAGAGATGAAGGTATGCACGTTGACGATTGGGAGAGGAATCCCCGAACTCCAATAAACCTCCATTCGAGCTTCGATACTTCTCTGTTGACGACGAAAGGGCTGAAGCGAGGACAAACGGGCAGTGTAGCGTGAGCCTTGGTGCGAACCACTTCGAGAGCGATTGTGAGATGTCTGAATAAATCTGTTATGTTTGTTAAAGGAGAGTCGATTTTTTAATATTTCCGCATGAGAATACCCCATCCTTCTCACGTTTGTGAAAAACCAAATTTTCACATTCAAACCCAATTCTGCGTGAAACGTTTTATATATTTTTTATATAAATATATTGCATCCCTTAAATTATTAAGAAAAAGCAGATTAGCAGTAATAATTTTTGGTGTAGATAATTCGGTCGATAAAAGAATGGCAAATGAAAGTAATAAAGAATATCGAAATTTTAGTCGGAAATATTGCTGGTTTTCTGTTTTATTTCGAGGAGTATTATTCAAGTACTACGGCTGTATTTATTTTGAAAATAAGATAGACATATGAGTTTTAAAGCAATGTAATCATAGTTTTAATTATTATTACTTATATATATCGAACACTATTATTATTAGTTGCAACATCTTTATGAGCACATTGTGTGCGATTGGAATATGATACAGGATAAAAAAGAAAAATCTATTCTAAAAAACTCCTGGAATATTTCTCGTAATTTAACTATTTTTTTACGTATAGGTAACATTGGGCATTAATTATTTTTGTTATTAACTTATGGCGTTCAATTTAATTGTAAAATTTAATTTTAGCTGCCATCTGCTGTACCAGTTATGTCCGATCTTATATTACCACTTAACCAATCATTAATGAACAAAAATATTTTAATTACCTTTTCGTGCATACTTTATTTGTCGTTTCGTTTTCAATTCTAATCATCTGTAAGTAATTATGATTCTACTTTCGTCTGCATCGTATACCATGTAATTAGTCTTTTTAAAATTATAGAGTAAAAATACATTAACAAAATAACCATTCTAATGCTTGATTAGAATCTTTTTTAAATATTATTTTTTCTATCAATTACAATTATTTCGGACATCGCATGAGAATTATTTTGCGTTTTATAGAAGCTGGCTTTAAATTCAAATTTTCATCTACAGATGAACTTCATATAAATACGCTACCAATATAGTTAAATTGCATAACCAAACTATTGAGTTTAGTTCAATTAATTGATAAATAATAATCTCGAAATTAATTTTATTACTATTTGTAATTTGATTTATTCATTTGTTTTGGATATTCGGAGCTGGTTGAGAGTATTTATATAATAGTTTATTTCTATATTTCTATATATGTGTGTTTTTGTGTGCTATAAACCAGGCATTACAAAAGTATTTTTTTTAAGAATTCCTTTTATTAACAATAAATAATAATATTTTAGTTTCGCTGTTGCACAACTCTATGCTAATAAGCTTAGATATAAAATAAATCCAGTAAATAACAGTTAATGTAGACATGCAATCCAATATCTTTTTACCATTTAGAAGCTATATTTCCATTCCTATTGCAACAAAAGCATAAATATCATTTTATGGAATAAAGCGGGAAATGCAATATGCTGTATGATCGATATTGCGTATAGGATTCCCTCCATAAGGCTTATAAATACTGTTTAATGACATACTATCATCCAAGGGTGGGGTCTTTTTTTCTAATAGGGAAGAAGAAGTCCTTCAATCAAGCCTCCAACTTGCGAGTTCCCGTATGAATGTCGACGTCTTGAATGTGAGTCGTGAATTTATAGGGACAATCATAAGGAATTGAGTAAACAAAGGTCTGTATTTTATTTTGGGTGATATTTGCGATTTTTCTGTATGAATTTATAAAGTTGTGGTTGCCCTTATCAAAATAATGTGCAGATATTTATGTAAAGATCTCTGTAGAATTCTTTGCAGGGCTCTGCAGAGCAATCTGCAGGGTTCTCTACAGGAGGTCCAAATTCTCTGCAGAAGCAATTGCAATGTATAAATCTCTACAGAGAATTCTACACAAATTACTGCAGAAGCATCGACATTTTTTCTCTGCAGAGAATTTGGACCTCCTGCAGGGAACCTTGCAGATTGTTCTGCAGAGCTCTGCAGATAATTCTGCAGAAATCTCTGCATAAATATCTGCAAATTATTTTAATAAGGGTGGGGAGCTGGTGAGTGTCACTCATGGATAAATCTTAGCTGACTTTAGAAATTTTTCAAAGAAGGGTGTTTGAGTTTTAAAATAAAATTGTCAGAAAGTTTGTAATCTTTGATCGAAATAAGGAATCATTGCGAAGTATATTAATGGGGGTCGATATGCAATAACCCAGTGTGAGTCTGAGAGCCTGGCTTAGCATTTTCTGGAGTTTTCCTTTTAGATTCGAATTTTTGTTAATTTGTTGAGACGTATCAGGAAACTGTGATAAGAGAGGGACACTGACAATTATGATTCGGGGATGGAGGTCATATGTTCCACTTGTTGAGATTAGTAGGTTTTATGTTGATAGTTGAGGCGGGGTTGTTTGCTGGGGGTTAGATTATTTGGGTTGATCTATGAAGGGAGAGTTGGGAGAGTTTTGTGACCTTAGAGAAAAGTCTTCTTAAGATGGAGTTTCTGTTCAGAGGTAAAAGAAGAGAAGTTGGATTTCTTCTTAAAGCATGTGTGAGTCACTTAACTCAGGGAATAGCGAGAATCTGGAGTTTTTCTTTTTAAAGACGTTGACCATTACAAATCTAATATCATTAAAAAGATATCGAAAAAACTTTTAAATTGATGGTTTATTTTTTCTAGGTTTAATATATAATATATTAAATGTATATTAAATATTAAGTATTAGCAGAAGGGACAATCTATATGTACTGTGTACGCTTATACTTGCCATCGGGGCGCTACCGCGCCCCTTGATATGCAGTAGATGATGGCGGTTTTAAAAATTCATGAATTTTTAATGAACGTTATTACGAAGATTATGAATCTTGTTGTGGCAAGATATTCTCAAAGGCTATAAAGTTAAAAACTGATTACTTTGGTGTTTTCATGCACAACGTCGTCCTGCCGATGAGAAAACTGTCAAAGATAATTGTTTTAACTATAAATACACGAGATGGATTGTTTTGGACTTTTACGATGGTTTATCATTATTTAACTATATAAGTTGGCTATTCAGTTATTTATACATTATTTTCAAGTGGATTGCTTCGTCTGGGTAACGACAATGAAAAAGCCAAAGAAAAATGGAATTTTTTGCGCCAAAAAGAAAATGTTGCAAGTTTAAATTTTCAGATGAAGCTAAACGGCCATGGTGGAAAGAAAGGTTTGATGAAATATACTAGATTCACGGTCAATATATAATAGAGACGTTCACCTCTGCAAGCGTTCTCAAGTCTAACTGGTAAGTATAGCTGGAACGCGAAAGTGAGCGCGTTTCTGCTCTCCAGGCTGCACTGCACATTATAATGTGTATAGGTATGGGCGCAGCGCAGCGGATATGCAGCCTCCCGTGCGCACCGTACAGTGGACGGTCGCCACCGCCAGCCAGGTGCGCCTGTATATGCATGTGTAGGTATACAGTGCACACACGACACACCGCACTGCGCACTGGTACACGTATACTATATATACACCTTCCTGTCTGCGAGCTGCTGCGCGACGAGCCAATCCCTCTTTCTCTTCTCTTTTCTCCATACTCCATACCGCATATAAACATACACGTAGACAACATGGGGGCCCCAGGCCCCAGGCGGCCAGGCCCCTCCAGTGATCCAGTCCCTCCACCGACACCATCGCAACGAGAGATGGCGCCCACGGCCCACGGGCCGCACGGCAAAAGGAGCAGGCCGAGAAAGGCAGTTGCCATCGGTCCGCTCTTGCTGTCGCCTGCTGCACTTCTATACGTATACCCGCTCTCTCACTGTCCTGTCGCAGTAGACTTTCTCGTCGGCGAGCTCCTCAGTCCTCCGATTCACCAAAATTCTCGACTGTTTTCCGAAAATTCGCGGAAAACATGAGCTAACTGTGTGCACCCGCACACATAATACACGCAGAGATAATCGCGGAGTGAGTGTAAGTGGATAACGCGGCCAAAGCAAAATCAACGCGAGCGCGAGTGGGGAAAAGAGCCGAGGAGAAAATCATGCTGTCGCCGCCGCAGCCGCCGCCGCCGCCGCCGCCGCCGTCGATGGTAGACTCGAAAATCGGATCACTCGGTGAGTTCGACGCCGAGACGCGAACGTCACCTACAGTAGGACTGAAGAATACGAGACAATAATCGGATTTGCAGCTCTGATGCGCGCGCGCGCGAAAGAGTGCGAAATGCTTCTAGGAAGAGCCTAAATAGGTCCAACGAAAGTGCAGTGTGCGGCAAGTGTCTGGCTGATTCTCGCCGGGAAGAAAGAACTTGGTGTGCAGTGTGTAAGAAGCAGCCGAGTTGAGTAAGCCGTGCGAAAGACACAGATGCGAGGGACGAGTGTCGCCGTAGAATCGGCAAAGTGTGCCGGCCAAGTAGTCGCCGTCGTCGTCGGATTCGTTCATGTCGGCGATGACTCTCTCGGCGATCGTTGCTCTCGCCGCGGGCGACTTTCCTTCTGGGAGCCACAGGTAGGCCTCTCTATATACACCTATCTCTTCGACTTTGCGTCTCTCTTGTGCTATACTGTAATATACGCGAGCGCCGCGCGGGCTTTGTAATTGCAACCGATGTCGATACTCTCCGCGTGTAATTACGCGAAGCCGCAACAATACAATGGCTTTTTTTTCTTGCCAGTTTAGGCGAATTCTTGCGTGGGGGGCTCTACGTTCGGCTATCTTTATACCTTTTATACTGTTTTGTTTTTCACGTTTTACACGCAGAGAGAGAAAGATGTTCTGCTTTTGCTGTGTACGCGCGCCGTGTCTATGCGCTGTGTAGGGAAAATAAATATGCAACTCTATCAACATTCTTCAAGTTAACTGAAATCGGTTACCGTTCCAAGGCAGACTTTCATGTATTACATGTGTGCTATGCGCTTTAGTGCTCGCACTTGTTGTTTTATCGTGATTTTAAAACGGAATCTGAAAACGTTTTGTATTTTAAGGGGGTCCGATATCCACTAATGACCCGTCACTAACGCTACCATAGAAAAGTGCCAATAAATATAATTATGAATTACGAAAATTGAAGAGATAGTTGTCCCCTCATCTCGGTATTACCTTCAACATATAAAGTTTGGAATCAAAATATTCAGGCATTTTTCTATGGCACTGTCTAGGGGACAGCACCGTCTACCGTAGATGGTCGACGGTGAACGATAGACGGTGTATAAAAAGCTCTTGTCAATCGTTTGCCGTTAAACGTTGTCAATAGACGGTAGACATTGAACGGCTGGAGGTAGACGGTTTAACCGAAAAGCTTTTGGCCATTTTCCGAAAAATTTTCCGGAAAAGAGATATAAGCATCTCTATTTTTTAAAAATAATCATCCCTATCCTCCCCCGACTTTGACAATAATCCGATCCCGGGGTGTTACCGTGTCGAGTAGCTAAAGTAACCGTCTACCGTTGACGGTGCAAAAAGCTCTGACAATCGGTTTCATTTAACCCACCGTTCACCATCGTCGACCGTCTACGGTAGACAGTGCTGTTCCCTAGACAGTCAGTTTTTCTATCCTATGCCTGATTATTTTGATTTCAAATTTTGTATCTTGATATAGGTAATACCAAGGCGAAGGACAGCTTATCTCTTGGATTTGTGTAATTCATTATATTTATTGTATCTCAGCACTTTTTTATCCTACCGTTAGTGACGGGTCATTCAGTTGCTATATTGGATCCCCTACAAGCGCGATCGTCACTTCACCTACCTCAAAAAATGTTTTCTTTACTCTATAATTAATTGAAAATACTTATCTCCATAAATCGAGTTTCACCATTTACATTAGACATCAAAGAACGTTTTAAAAACATTTTTATGTAATAAATTGTAATATAATATCAAAATGCAATTACCAAAGTGTCCGCAAGTCTTACAAATTTGTCCGACGAAACAAAATTTTAATTCTGATTTTTATTCCATAAAAATAATTTTACCATATTCTTAGATACCTATTACAGGTGGTGAAATTCAGTTAAACTCAATTTTCGGTTTTTAACCTTGTTAAAAAAATAAAAAAAGATTGGGGTGTAATGTGGGGATGCTGCTAAATTTATCGATTTTGCTAGAAAAAGGTATACAGCACTCCTAAACGAATCTATATTAAATGAAACAATTAAAATGAAAATTTTTAAAAGTGCAGATGTCAGCTGAATATGACGAGAAGAAAAACAAAAATAATGAAACGTATACATTTTATCTGAATTTGTTTACTTTTTGAGGTTAGGTTATTAATAGATGCATAGAGATAATCGAATGATCACACAATCGAATCGTTATAGGTATATGATAGCCCTCAATCAGAATACAAACAAACTGACGCACCATGCGATGACTCTTAGCTTTTTTTAGCAATTTTTCGATTTACAAGGAAAGTTACAACCACAAAATTGGACGTATGGTAGAGTTTCTCGTAATTAGTGTAGCAGATTAGGTAACAAAAGCAAAAGTACTTATAGATATATAAATAATAATATGTAAATACTCACACTCAGTTTGATCTCGCCTCGAAAAAATCATGATATATCATATCGATACACATTAAGAATAAGGTCTAAAAGTCAATGAAAAATTTTACGCCATAATGTTATTACAAGGGAAAAAATAATATAACTATTTGTTCTTATTGTAATTGTAACAATAGACCTCCAAACTCAAAGTGTCTCACAACTTTCGCCTGTTACTACTTCCATCCATGAATCTATGCTGGTTATTTGAAAGTATATTTTCTTAAAATTAGCAATAATTGAGTTAGAATGATATATTATACAGAAAGAGAATCTCGTAAATCAAAGCTCAAAAGTTGCATAATGAGTATAGAGAGTACAGTACCGTAAAAAAGGTGGTACGTCGCGATAGACGGTAAAAGAACTGGCATCGTTCATCAGCAGCAGCGGACGTTTATGTACAAGTCGGCGTCAAGTCAAGCTAGACGTTGTATAGGGAAGCAGACGTCGAGTATATATATGTGTGTAGGAATGTAGGTATGAACCAGGCACAGAACTACAGAAGCACGCGCAACATACGTATGCTATATATGAGCTTAAGACACAGCAGCAGATGAGAGCTGCGCAGAGAGGAGCGCGGGAAACGCGAAGCTATAGACCGGTGTGCGAGCTGGCTACGGGAAAATCGGGTCAGCAGACACCGCGTAAGAAAAGTCGTGCAGCGTGCAGCGCCGAGAGAGTCCGCAACCTTCACCACGAGATACTTATAGCCTTTTTCTATGCGATTTCTGTGAGTCCGCGCGTGTGCCTGTGTGCGCTTATAATGTAATATGCACATACACAGTCGGACACAGCCTGCAGACACACTACTGTCACAGTCTCAAAGTTTTCACCAAAGTTCTAACACGCTATGCGCCCGGTATATGCGTATATGCACAATACCCATTATCCGCACAATGCACGCATACAGAAGAAAATAGAAGAGTATGGATGAATAAATAAAAGAATAAAAGGAGCCTGGCTCTGGCACAGTAGGAAAGATCTCTCAGATATAACGGAAAAATGGCCTGAGATGCACATCTATTCCACTGGGAAGCTTGGGCTTGGGATTGAATTATACGAATCGGATGTTGCCGACTGCAGACTTGGCCTTTTTTGCGATGTGTCGCGCAGAAACACGTCTCGTGACCCTCTTGGGCTTTGCACGGGCTTCTAGACGATGGCAGATCGAGGAAAAGGGGGTAATTGTGAACTAGCGACAAACTTACGGGACTTTGTCTTTGATTGTTTGCACCTTTGCACTTACGCACGCCTCTGGACTTCTGAATTCGCTTACTGCGGAATAGGTAACCATTATTAGTTACCAATTAATCCTAGCTATCTTAATTCTTGCATTCTTTTTTCAAATTATTTTCAATTTTCTCTTACTGGCCAATCACTGTGGAGTGCTGGAAATAAAAATAAGGGAGTCTAAAAGTTATTGCAAAGTTCTTTTTTTAAACAACTCAATTGCTCGTCCTTTTTTTCTCTAAATTAATATTATAATCACAAACTATTTAAATGTGATGCATAGGAATCTTGTTATTCAAAGTTTTCTTGGTCTGAAATATTCAGTCGGAACATGGCAAAAGTTGAAATTATTATACACATAACAGAGAGGACGACAAATATTCCATGGTTCGTTTTGTATACATCTTTGAGGTTACCAATGAATTTCTGATTCTCTAGTATAGGTATATCTGAAAGTATAATTCTGATAGCAATAAAAGTGCTGATTTTTTTATCCTTAATTCATTTATTCATTTTTTTATCCTTTCATTCATTGCCACATTTTCACTGAGGTATAACAAGTCAAAATAATGTCCAGATAATGTTGCTTATATGCTATGAAGTATTGTATTATCTTTAACGAATAAAATCTGTCGTATTATTTTTTGTTTAGTAATTACTTAAAACTCGCTAAAAATGTTTATAAAATACAATACGTAAGAAAATTTTACAACAGTTGGCTAAATTGTGAATGTATAGTACGTTTTAGTTCACCTTGATTAGTTGTTGATTCATCAACAACTAATTTTTTCGAAAATTTATTGCACATTACATCCAAAACGCACAAACAAAAAAATTCCTAACTATTCAGACACATAATAATGGTTACAAAACGAAAATTGGTTTGAAAAAAACTTTTATAAAAAAAATACACACATCTATAGAAAAGTAATTATTTTCCTATCGAAGTGTCAGCCAATAAATTATGAATAAAATTAATACGTCAGGTAATATGGTAGTGTATAAAAATTTTGGAAAGTGATAGTTGCGTAGTCAGACACAACCCGAATCCGATTAGGCGATCAAAACTGAGCTATTATTCCACTTGACAACGGATTAGTTATAATTTCACTAACTTTCATACAACCATTTTTCGTTGCAATCCATATTTTATTTTCATGTTTTCAATGAGGTTATTATTGTTAATTAAAAACTGTTTGAAATTTTACTAACTGAAAAATACAAGTAAATTTTGTTGATTAAAAAATAAAAAGAAAAAAAAGAAAAAACTTTTCGATCGTGTAAAATTCTTATTCCCTAGCAAAGTTTTATTCTGCGCGCATTTTAAATGAATCCAAAACCGTGTCAGCGTCAGCAAATAACGGAAAATAATTAGAGAGCATCGTCGTCAACAACTCACTTTCTCCCCGTGTCCGAAGAATCATTATACGCTCGATCTAAAAAAGAAAGAACAATTTTATATATACCGAGAGAAGAGAAAGACGTCAGAGAAAAGGGAAAAAAAGATAGCGTTGTTATTATACAGCACTTATAAACCTTCCTCTACACGCATTACACGAGTTTACGTAAAGCTTTTACACGCGCGCGCGCGTGCGCAGGCAATCGCAGACGGAGAAAAGAAATAAAAAGAAGGAGAAAAGGTAAAGGATCGGTATACACAGAGACACGCAAACGAGCAAAATAAAAGGGTCTGCTGCTGCTGCTGCTGCTGCTGCCCGGTGCGCATGAAAGTGAAGAGAGTCGTTTCGAGGAATATTTAAGAGGCCCCATCAAATACACTGACGCATGCAGATCTATATATGTATGGAGCTCTGTGTGTGTATATAGAAAAGTATGTACGCAGACGGACGGAAAGGTGTACATGTAAGTTGGCTCGCGCGCGGCTGGCCTCAGTCAAGTGAAAGTTCTGTCGAGCTCGATCGCCGTGCGGCTCTCCTCGCTCGCGCCCAGCAAAAAAAAACAGGCGCACGAGAGATAACCATAACTCTCTTTCTTGAGAGCACATTTTTTCGGCTCTTATATACATATGTATACAGTATATATTATACGCCCCGAGCCCGATATCTATTGGAGTCTTTAAATCGGTCTCACTTTCTTTAACTTGGGACCTGTTCCCGGAAACTTTGGTATATTATACGCATCTCTTCTGATGCGGGTGTCCGGCCAATGACGTCACGGCCTTGAGATAATCGAGTCTCCATAGGATCCGCATGCTGTGTAGTAATATATGCGTATTTATATTCGTCTGGGCTCTCTCGAGGAGACTTTCTTGACTGTGTGACGTGCGGGATTGGGTAATGCGGTTTGACTACCGGATGCAGAATTGCAGAGGGAAAAGAAAAACGACGCTTCCTTTGCTTAACTTGGGCCACAATTGTGTACAGGCTTTTCCCCCGCGATTACCGAGAGACGGATCTTAGTTGGCTCGTTTTTTTCTTGTCTTTCAATTGCTGCGGCTGCTGCTGTGCCATTATTGGCTTCTTGCGGTTATCTATTCGCAATGGATAAAAAGTCGTTTTAACGTCGAAATTACTTTGCTCGGAATGAGAGAATTTATTTTAATATGATGGCTTCTGCAGAGTATTATATGGCTGAAATCTCTTGGTTAAACTATCCTGCATTTTTTTAGTATTCCAAATGCTGTGCTATATTTGCAGCGTGGGTCTGGGTCAATTCAAAATTCCACTCTGGCGTCATAATGCGTATCGGATGAAAAGACAACTATTTTTTGCTTATAAAATAGTTGGAAACATCAATTTTTATAGGTCTAATAAATTCAAATATTTAATTGACATTCGGAGACACTGGGCCCTCAAAAAAAGAGTTGTGAAAAATAATTAAATTTTTAACCGACGGCATTTGTTACTTTCCGCAGGCGAGTTAACTGTATCGATTATCACCATTCGAAACGAAAATGAATGTCGAGTCTCTGTCTATTATTATGTTTGAATTTTTCCAGCGAAACAAAACATGGTCGTTTGCCGAAGTTTTGAAATGTATTGAGTAATCTTCACGATCGTCTAATCTGTGAAATTTCCAGCTTGTACCGAGAATTCTTAGTTTGAGTTTGAAACAAGAGACGAAAGCGGTTACCAAAGAACGACTCTTTCAGTCTATTCCTCCTAGAGTCTATTTGCTCGTTGATTCGATATTCAGAATAATAAATATTTTCTCTTCCAAGCTCGCATTATTGCACTCGCATAACAAAATTATACGCAAAAGTAAAAGCAGTATAATAAAAGTAAAAAATTATGGTTATATGTGCAGATTTACATTTGCATCAGTACACTGGAAAGATCGTTATCCTTCCAAGAAAGTATTTCACATTTTGGAAACGCTTTCACTTAAAATATAGCATACATAACATAAGTTAATAAAAATCCGGTTCCTACTATAGCAAGCGATATAGATATACATTATAGAGCTAGTCGAGCAGCTATTTTTATTCATCTTTATGTCATTCTCATAATATCGACTAACATCTCTAGCTTCGAAATCATTTGAAAGTGAAGCGAATTAATAAGCATATATAATATATATGTATTTCGACATTTCCGAAAAATGCGTTTACTGCACGCGCACGGGCAATGGGATGGTAATTGACAAAGGCAATTGCTATAAAATGTGAAACTCGTTTTATTCCGGTGTGTGCAGCATTCGCCTGGAGCGTTGAGAAATGTAGATTTTGAAAAGTGTACATAATACAAATGACTATCCGCAACCTGCCATGCACTTGGGAATCTCAAAGGTCGACTACTTTCTCTGTGATTGCCTACTGCATTTGGCTCGATGAGCGAGACCTCCTAATCACCCTACAATCGCACGGATCGAAAATTTCTCACAGCGTTAATTCGTATTTCTAATTTCAGTTTTAATTGCTCTAGCTATCTCAAATAAGTACTGGTTTTTAAAGATTAAATCCTCTTTTTAAAAAGTGATGGCCTTTGTATTTAATATGTGATTCTGATTGCGTGCTAAGTAAATTTTATTATATGGTTACCATGATTCATAGTTCATGGCTATGACTTACTTTGAGCCCAAAACATAACCCGAATCGCGTCGAATTCCTTGTAAATAAAAATGTATTATGTAGTACTTGTGCTTTGTTGCGAAATAGACTTGAAGGTGCGACTTTCCGGAAATTTTTTTTGACGCTCATAAAATCTGAAAAACATGTATTTGCTTTTATAAGGCAAGAGCTAAAATAAAATTAGTACTATTTACGTGTATTATATTTCATTACATATGTTGAAACAATATTTGTTTTATAACAGTTGTGATTAAAAAATACGCTAAGTTAGGTTTAATGCTGCTTAAAATACGTTCGCTGTGGTTGAATGTTATTTTTCAAAAACTGTTTACCTCAACGGCATTCATTGTCCTTTACGACATGTGTCGCGAGCATGCGCGCTAAAAATTGACGTTCCAAAAGCATCTTTTCTATAACTACTATGAAAATCTCAAAGCACGAAGCAACGCGTAGTAAGCATAAAGAAAGCATAAAGAAAGCAGATTCTCCAGTTGTGCTGTTGGCATATATATAGTTAGACTAGATATAATATCGCGCAGCAGTAAAGAATCTTTGATTGTCAGATGCGAAAATGTATAATAGTACGAGTCGAATAACTGTACAAATCCGTACGAGTATAAAATAACTGTAAGTTACGTATAGTACAACTGCATGCTTGTAAATCATCAATCATGTCAATTGAAACGATTATCACGAGCATATCAAACGATAGTTTTGCGTTGGGCTTGTATATA
>JACCIB010001851.1:0-18090 GCA_018906965.1 Philotrypesis tridentata | reverse complement strand
CTCGATACTATTGAACTTTGAATAATATCGAATTAGTGCTATGCTTTGCGCATGTTTGTGACCGGTCACGGAATGCTCTATTTACCGGAAGTACGGTGACCTAACCTCCCACAGTAAATACGGCGTAAGAGTGATCAGTCATTAAACGTCAGCTGGAATGCGCAGGACGTGGCGGCAATCGCAGTTATTCCGACAATTCTACCGACAGTACCTTTTCACAGGCTATCCACCTTTTCACATGTCACAATTTGGTCGAGTGTTTATAATGATGAATACATATATATTTATAATCCTTCTCCGATTTAAACAATTATTTATTTATATCAACTCAATTGCTTCTTATAACAAAAACTTGCCAATTTCTTTATTGATATCATAACTTTCTTTTGATATATTAAAATTGAAATTTATGTAAAATCGAAGGTATAGAGAAGAAACACTAAAGAAATGGTAGTCTGTCCAACAGATCCTTCAAGCAAAGATGTTTACGCATTCATATTGATATAGATAGATGAAAATTTCAAGTTATTCAGCTTCATGTATAAGCATCATGTTCTTTCAGTGTCTGTGATTCACTCATTTACGAGGTAAAAGAAGATACATATATTAACATAATTATTTGTTGAACTAATTAGAAATACCTTTTTAATCATTGCATTATAATCACATTTCTTATCAACCTTTACTAAGGGAAAAGTAATAAAAGTACACAATAAACCTGCTAGAATATTATTTACATTATTATTGAAAGTTTGACTTTAATTTACATAATGAAAATAGACTTTTAGAATAAGCACTTTGAATTTTCACCACATAAGGGATATCGAGAGTTTAAAAATTAACTTTGATTAATATAATGAAATAACTGTATAGATAGAGAAAACACTTAGAATTTTTGTGACATTGAGATATCAAGAGTTGCAAAATTAATCTTCAAGTTTTACATGAAGAAACGACCTTATACTTGCCAGCCTTTTACCTTGAAAAGGTTTTTTTTTGGGGGGGGGGGAGATTTCACTACTTTTAAAAGGTATGTAATACCTAAATTACAAAGAATAGTTAACATCAACTGAATAAGTTATAAATTTAAAAATTAATGTGCATATGCTCACTGAAGATGGCCGCGGCAGTGGTACTAGTGTTTGTCACTAGCGCCCTAGTTCTAAAAGTGTGCGCGCGTGCTCAGTCTGTGGCGTCGGTAAGTCGCTCTGTAGTCCTGCGGTTATCGACGTTACGTCTGCTATACCGTCAGTGTTTAACCTCTCGCGTGGTTAACTTTGTCGCTGCTAAAGTATTTTAAAATTGTTGCTACGGGATCCAAACTCGTACTCAGGAGTAACTATGGATGGTCAGCTACTCCGAGGAGTGATTTCTTTTGGGACTTGTACACTGTGGTGATTGGAAACTTGTGCTTTCCCTTGGTCGATCATTGCTGTTTGGAGTCAGATAAGTTATTTTTTTTTTTTAAATTATTGAGGCTTTTTGTTGATTTATAGCACCGGTGCTTTGTTAAAAGAATTTTGTCTTTTTGTTTTCAGGTCACTGTGTCAATGCTGCTTCGAAATTTGTGTGTTACGTCTTAAGAGGATTTTGACGTCTCCCCTGGAATGGCATGCCGAAGCTAGTGCACAAGTTTTCGCTAAAGTTTTTTGTAGTGAGAAGTACAACAGTGTTGTAGAGTGTTTTAATAAACATATTTAATTCATTTACATGACTTGACCAGTGCTTTTGACTTTTTGTAGTTTTTAAATTATGTATATGTGTGAATAAGTGTACATCACTATGGTGTTTTTCAATAATTATTGTGTGAATTTGTGGATCTCAAGTGTGATTTGTCGAGAACAAGCAAAAAATGGTGTAGTTATTTTCACTTTTTTTCCTACACATAATAATATAAATTTATATATACTGAATTTACTGCTAAAGCATAATATCAAAGAAAGTATAAAATATATATATAATATCAACTTCCATTTGGTCCCATTAAAAATGGAATAAATATCTGCAAAAAATACATGTTTGCAAAGACCAGAGCTTATATATAATAACTACTGTATTAATGTACTAAAAAATGTATGTAAAATATCCATAGATTTTAATCACTACTATAATAATGACTACATATAGAAATCAGAGCAAAGAATATAATTGAAATAAGTAAGCTACATTTTGAATATTTCGGTCTTCGCCTGATTTAAAATCTGTTATAGCTATAAAAGCTTGTTTTAACATGCTAAAACAATACGTGCAATTGAGTTTATCTAAGAACTTATAGTTTTGATTTTTATAGTTATGCACCTGACAATTTAGACCCTAAAGCCATGAAATCGATGGAGTAAGTATATAATATACACATGCTGATTATTGTATAAAACATTACTGTTGCATCAAGCAAGAATATTCTCTATTATGTAAACTGAATAATCTCTAAAATCCAACAAAATAAAACACTTTCACTAGCTATTCATAAGAATCCCTTTCGACGAACAGCCTGAGAGTCTACCTCCCAGGAGACGATAGGAAAAGTTATGAACTATTCATCTACACTTAAACAATTTAGAAACTTTCATGCATGAGCGATGCATATTCTTGACACTTCACTAGCTTCTCACAATAGAAAATAATTTTTTCCTTATATAAACTGAATATTCTCTGAACCAAGAAAATAAAACACTTTTACTATCTATTCATAAGAATTCTTTTCGACGTACAGCCTCAGAGTCTATCTCCCAGGAGACGATAGGAAAAGTTAACATAAGCACTTCCACAATTGTAGAAACTTTCTTGCGTGGAAGATTGAATACAATCGTAACACTCAACCAACTTGTCACATCACAAGAAAATTATATAAACAGGAAATTCTGTATAAATTTTCTTTGATTCTTGAACGATGAAAATACAACACTTTCACTAGCTTCTCATCAGGATCCCTTTCGACATACAGCCTGAGAGTTTACCTCCCAGGAGACGATAGGAAAAGTTATGAATTATTCATATACACTTAAACAACTTAGAAACTTTCATGCACGAGCGATGCATATTCTTGACACTTCACTAGCTTCTCACAATACAAGACAATTTTTTCCTTATACTGAATATTCTCTATGTTGAAACTTTCTTCGATTCTTGAACCAAGAAAATAAAACACACTAGCTATTTGTAAGGATCCCTTTCGACGTATAGCCTGAGAGTCTATCTCCCAGGAGACGATAGGAAAATTTAATAATTGTTCATAAGCACTTCCACAATTGTAGAAACTTTCTTGCGTTGAAGATTGAATATAATCGTAACACTCAACCAACTTGTCACATCACAAGAAAATTATATCTGAAACATAAAAGAAAACATTTAAACAAAGAATCAGTTCACAAATTATTTATTTGTATTTTATATCTAAAAACTTGTGTATATTATTTATACTTACAAGATACTTGCGCTTATGACAGCTATTCTTCTAGAAGTCCAAAGAACTTGATAATTTGTAATGACCAGATGGACTGCCAATTTTGTAGAAACTTTCTTCGATACTTCAGCGATGAAAATACAACACTTTCACTAGCTTGTCACACGGATTCCTTTCAATATACTTATACAGCCTGAGAGTTGTAACCTCTCACGAAACAACAGAAAAAATTTAATAATATTGAATAGCTATGTCAACAACCGTAGAAACTTTCGTAGACACATTCTTAACACTACACTAGCTTGTCACATCACAAGAAAATTCTTTTCTATAATCTCTTATGTATTTCCTATAATATGGTAGTCATATGCCTTCCAATAAAAATACCTGAAAAATAAAAGAGAACATTTTAACAAAGAATCAGTTCAAAAAATCTTTCATTATATTGTATGTTTATAAAAAATTAAAAACTAAATACTTATCTAATTTTAGCTTATTAGTCATGTTTGTGAGACGTCTTAATTACATGGAAAAATAGAAACTTTCTTGCATGAAAAATCATTAAATACTTTACACTTCACTAGCTTGTCACATCACAAGAAAATGCATCCTGATAGTTGTATGCCTTTCAATCCAATAAAACCTGAAAAATAAAAGAGAACATTTTAACAAAGAGTCAGTTCACAAAATCTTTCATTATATTATGTAAGATTTATAAAAAAAGTAAAACTAAATACTTATCTAATTCTAGCCTATTAGTCATGTCTTTATTAATATCCGTATTGTTTTCAAAATAATAAATCACTTCACTAGTTATTTATTGTAACATCATAAAACATATCAAGTATATATATTCTTTAACACTACATGTGTATTGTTTAAAAAAAAAATCTTAAATTAAAATGTAAATACACCAGTGTCTGCTTGTCTGCACACATAAACTGTATATGCAATACATTAGTAGTATATACGTAGATAGAGCTGACGTCACGATGACGTAGTCCGCGGAGAACAATTTTTCCGACGGGAGAAGAATTTTCGATGAGGAGAATTCGGGACCTCGAACTTTCACTTCAGAATAACGTTTGATAGAAGCCATTTCACAAAATATGATCCTGAAGTGATTTTGTTAGTTTTATTCCAAGCTTTTATTTGAGTGCTCATAAGTGCGAATTAAAGCTCTAAATGCTGAGAAAACCGTACACCATGGTTCCAACAGGGCCAATTCAAAGTATATATAGGTCTGGCTAGCGCCCGACGGCGGCGTACGTACTAAAGTACCTTATACTTGCCATCGTGGCGCTACCGCGCCCCTTAATGTAATTTATTATTAGATACCTTTTAAAAGTAGTGAAATCTCCCCCCCCCCCTCCACAAAAAACCTTTTCAAGGTAAATGCCTGGCAAGTATAAGGTTGTTTCTTTAGGTAAAAATTCAAAATAAATTTCAAACTCTTAATAACATAAAGTTAATTTTCGAACTCTCGATAATCCATATGTGGTCAAAACTGAAAGTGTTTTTTCTATATATTTATTTCATTATGTAAATTTAAATTTCATTTTCAACTCTCGATAACCTTTATATAGCCAAAATCCTAAGTATCTTATTCTGACGGTCATTTCATTATAGAAATTAAAGATTTAGATTAGATGATTGAGGCTTTATTGTATACGGTTATTAATACTTCCCTTACTAAAGAGTGATAACAATAGTGTTTATAAAACAGTGATTAAGAAGGTATTTATAATTAGTTTAAAAAATAATTATGTTATATGCGTAAAGATCTTTGCGCTAAGGGTCTATTGGACAGACTACCATTTCCTTTGTGTCAATTCTCTATAATATACCCATTTTATAAATTTCAATTTGAATTTTAACAAAAGAAAGTTGTGATATCAATAAATAAATTGGCAAGTTTCTTTATAAAAAGCAATAGTTTAGAAAAAAATAAATGAGCGTTTAAATGGGGGAAGGAATATCAATGTATATGTATATATGTATATATGACTGCAATGTACACTACTAAGTAATATTCGTAAATGCGTTAATTATTATTTTTATTTAAGCAAACACAAAACATGTTATATAAAATAATGCATATAATACAAAAATATAAGTTTATTCATGTTATCATTTTCATAAAAAATGATGTTCTTAAATAATTTTATGACATGATAAAGGTGCTCATAATAGGTGGTAATATCATGTGTTTGTCCGAATTTATAATGTAATATAACAAGATTGTTTCGCTTCATGAAAAATCAGAATTATAAAATTAATTGATTTTTATTATTTCCTTTTTCTGTTGTCACTTGTGGAAGCACCAAGCGGATGTACACTATACTCTAGTTAGTGATTCAGTAAATGTGTTGTTACTCTTATTCCATCAAAATGTATAACATGTTTTCAGGACGATTATTTATAATTAAATATGAGATTTAAATATTCTGTTATTAACTTATTAGGTATCATCCTCTTCATTAAAAAAAAGAATAATTTTCCATACAACAAATCTATCTCACATGTTTAAAAAATCAGGAACAATTTCTATCATGTAGAACACAATTTTTTTTATGGAAAAACTTGCCGTCCCGTCCTATCATAGATAATCGATGAATTACTAAATGTCAGTGTAATCAGCAATATTGCAATAATTTAATGCAGTCAACTTATCTTCCTATTATCCTTTAATCGGTGCTATTCAAAATATTTCTGTTAAATTGTCAGAATTGCCTCAAATGATAGTTGCAATTTTATTTCTTAATTAAGTGTACATTTAAAACTAAATTTATAAACTGAAAAAATATTTTTTAGCTTCATTTATTTCCCAACTTTAGAAATAGAAATTAATTTCATAACATGTTTTCCTGTAATCTTTTTTGTTAATAATAACTAATTATTGTCAAACATACTTACAAATACTCAAAAATTGAGCTTTCAATTATCACGAAATTACGTTTCATTTCTTAAAAAATTTAATAAGAATGTTAGTGAATACATAATGAATGAAATATCGGTTACTTAAGAATTTGCAACGATGTTTCGTGAACTGTGAATTACTTTGGTTAACCATGCGTAACTTGAAGATGATATCCATCGTTATGTATGATAGGACGGGACGGCAAGTTTTTCCATAAAAAAAATTGTGTTCTACATGATAGAAATTGTTCCTGATTTTTTAAACATGTGAGATAGATTTGTTGTATGGAAAATTATTCTTTTTTTTAATGAAGAGGATGATACCTAATAAGTTAATAACAGAATATTTAAATCTCATATTTAATTATAAATAATCGTCCTGAAAACATGTTATACATTTTGATGGAATAAGAGTAACAACACATTTACTGAATCACTAACTAGAGTATAGTGTACATCCGCTTGGTGCTTCCACAAGTGACAACAGAAAAAGGAAATAATAAAAATCAATTAATTTTATAATTCTGATTTTTCATGAAGCGAAACAATCTTGTTATATTACATTATAAATTCGGACAAACACATGATATTACCACCTATTATGAGCACCTTTATCATGTCATAAAATTATTTAAGAACATCATTTTTTATGAAAATGATAACATGAATAAACTTATATTTTTGTATTATATGCATTATTTTATATAACATGTTTTGTGTTTGCTTAAATAAAAATAATAATTAACGCATTTACGAATATTACTTAGTAGTGTACATTGCAGTCATATATATACATATATACATATACATTGATATTCCTTCCCCCATTTAAACGCTCATTTATTTTTTTCTAAACTATTGCTTTTTATAAAGAAACTTGCCAATTTATTTATTGATATCACAACTTTCTTTTGTTAAAATTCAAATTGAAATTTATAAAATGGGTATATTATAGAGAATTGACACAAAGGAAATGGTAGTCTGTCCAATAGACCCTTAGCGCAAAGATCTTTACGCATATAACATAATTATTTTTTAAACTAATTATAAATACCTTCTTAATCACTGTTTTATAAACACTATTGTTATCACTCTTTAGTAAGGGAAGTATTAATAACCGTATACAATAAAGCCTCAATCATCTAATCTAAATCTTTAATTTCTATAATGAAATGACCGTCAGAATAAGATACTTAGGATTTTGGCTATATAAAGGTTATCGAGAGTTGAAAATGAAATTTAAATTTACATAATGAAATAAATATATAGAAAAAACACTTTCAGTTTTGACCACATATGGATTATCGAGAGTTCGAAAATTAACTTTATGTTATTAAGAGTTTGAAATTTATTTTGAATTTTTACCTAAAGAAACAACCTTATACTTGCCAGGCATTTACCTTGAAAAGGTTTTTTTTTGATGGTACGCGCACATTATGCTGTTTGATAATGGCATTTAGAAGCTGGAAATGACATAAAAATTATTGTTACCAATTGGTAGTAAAGGTTTATTAATGATTACAGTTATTTACACTACTTACCATTACTTTGAGTTATAGGGCATATAGGTATATTGAAAGCACGTAAAATAATACTCCAAACATGCAACATACGATTCTCATCTTGCTGTCTTCCATCGGTATACCTAAAAGCAAAAAATAAACCAACAAAGAAAAAGCTCTTTACGGATACAATTATTACTTATTGTTAACAATACTTATCTGAATATTTGCTGTATTCTGTAGAAGTTCTTGAACTTGAACAACACCATTGAGGTTATAAGCACTTAGTTGTTACAGCATGGTTACAGCAGCGAGCAGACAAACTGCACTAACATGGTGACTTGAAAGTTGGATGAAAAACAGCCGTTTGGCTGCTTCACAGAAAATTCTAGTTGACCGGCCATATAGTAATCTTCATTCCCGACCCGACGCTAGGCAAGAAGGCGCAATATGTTCGGGTGGCAAATTCAAATTTGTTGAATGCCTTTACTTTAATAACATTGAGTTAAATAATAACGTAAAATCACACGTAGAAAAGTTAATATTTTACGAAAATAAATTAATAATTCTTGAGAAAAAAACTGTCGTATTTTATGTCGTATTTTCAGTAAAATTTCTCACAAAACTACTCTATAAGAAGCGCCGTAGAACAATTCCTTCCACAAGTTTAGTCTAATTAAAATATTTAAAATTCTCGATTTTTCGAAAATTTGCCAAAAAAATATTTATCATTTTTTTGTCTGTATCTTCGAAGCAAATTGTTTCAGCAAAAAACAGTCTTCAGAGCCATATACTACTAACTGTTAACTGTGAAAAAAGCGAATAAAAGAAAATCTGTATTTTCATAATTTTAACCCTGTCGTAATCCCTTAAGTACAAAATAAATTTAACTTAATATATACTTATAAAGACCTTACTAACATTTGCACTTTGCTAACATTTTTTAGAAAATTTTATACATGTTAAACAATTTTATTAAGCAGCATTAATGCGCGGCCCCAGCGGGCCTTCATTTTGGACATACAGGGCCACTACTATCATATCAAATCACGTAAATTTTTATATAATTGCACTCTTATTACGGGGGCCCTTATAAATTTTGCGGCGCCGCATCGAATTCGTGTGGAGCCCTGTGGGGCCAAACGGGCTATACGAAGCTATGGGGAGCCCTGAAACTCACTCAAAATAAAAGCAACTATATAATATACCTAGATATATGTGAATCTGATCTTATGCTGAGGAAATCGTACATATAACAAGACTTATTAGATTTCTGCGGACTTATGCAGACGTCAATATATAATAGGATATAAGAGTATTTTTATTCAGACTTCCTCAGACATATTTAAAAATATGAACTAATGTATTATATAATTTTCAATACGATCATGTCTATTTCACTTTTTATTAAGTGTTTCAGATCATCGAGAAACAGCCTGGAAATTATTTGTTGAATCAATTCGTTCAAAATTAACAGTCAAACAAGTAGTGGATGGAGTAAGAAGTGGTGGAGATTTAAATTTTGATTACATTCTACTTGTTTTTACAGCAGAGTAAGACATTTAACTACATAATTATACGATCTTCATTAATTATGATATTAAATCACAATGCTTGTATTCTTCTGTTCTTCGAGCATAGCTGTCTTCAACAGATGCAAAGAATTCTTTCCGAAAATATAATTTCGGTGCTTGTATGAGGAAAAATAGTGTTCGCACACGGGAGTAAATTCGGACAGTGTTTTCCACCAGCGCCTTCGGCTCAAGAGACAATTTATACGAGATATGGATAGTCCAAGTTTTTTCCTTCTCGAGATTGACAAAGATAGAAAGAATAAAACGTCACATCCCGCGCTCCGCATGGGGTCGAGCAGAGACACTTTTCGCGAGCTCCACCGGCGCTGGCTCCGCTACAGGAGCTGTCAACTCGCCTGCGAAGCTCGTCAGCTGTAGCAACAATTTCAACGACGCAGCAATATTTATTGCTACGTCGCAATGCATAATTTTATATACATCGTTCTGTATACATTCCTGCACATTTCTATTCAGGCGAAATCTATGTATAAAAAAGGTTCAAGCAGAAATGTATATATTTTGCACAAATTTTTGGAGATGTTTATTCCGAAATTCAAGCACAAAATATGCATACAAATGTACATAAGTTTTTCAGAAGGCTTTACTGCACAAAAGACTGCACAATATTTCGTATAGAGATATGTGTACAAGTTTTTTGCAGAACAAAATTGGCATGCTCGTAAATTGTGGTCCAAAATCCTACACAAATGTCTATAGATTGTTATATAAATATTCTTTATAAATTACCGCCGCTTTGACAGGTGGCAGGAGCCGCACCTCGGGTGATCGCGGACGTTAAGCACTGTGAGTGCGGGCTCGACGTCCGCGATTGCTTAGGTGTTGTTTCGCACTGTACAATGTGAACCAGAGGTGTCAAATAAGATTTAATTTTTGTCAATAACCCTATGCATAAAAACAATTACAAGCACATCGATATCCATTCCATTGTTTAAGTAATTGAAATTACTAAATAATATTGCAAATAAACCATTTAAGAGTTTCAAAAATTTCTGTACATATAAAAGATCTTCATGGTCCAAGAGCTAAGAAATTAGAGTTGCAATCATAAGGTCCCCTTATCAAAATAATGTGCAGATATTTATGCAAAGATCTCTGCAGAATTCCCTGCAGAGCTCTGCAGAACAATATGTAGGGTTCCCTGCAGGAGGTCCAAATTCTCTCCAAAGGAACAATGTCAATGTTTCTGCAGTAATTTGTGTAGAATTCTCTGTAGAGCTTACTGTACTGATTACTGCAGAGTAATTACTTCTGCAGAGAATTTAGATCTCCTATAGAGAACCCTGTAGATTGCTCTACAGAGCCCTGCAGAGAATTCTGAAGAGATCTCTGCATAAATATGTGCAAATTATTTTCACAAGGGTCAAGTCTACATAAAAACAATAATTATCTGATATTAAAGATGATGGAAACAGGAGGACTAAAACTAAATGCATTCAGAGGTCACTGAGGAGAAGCATAACTCGGAGAAACCGAGTTAAGGAAAGGAGAGCTCGACGCTCACACAAGGCAGTAAATAGTTTAAAGATGAGGGCAGAAGACGAGTTATAGCAAAAGGGTGGCGCTACACGAAACAAGTACGAATGTTTGAGGCACCAGTAAGTGATTTGAAAATGACGCTAGAGGAATTGAGAGATACTACGTGCTCGTCAACCTCAACGATGCCGGCGGAAGAAGGCGGCGTTCAGAAGACCCTTCAGATACACTTCCAATGAACGGCGACAGCATAATGTCCGACAACAACAATGTCCGAGAATCCCGTTCTAGTAGAATGCGAAGTTCATCCCCTAGTGCGCGGTAAATGTCGAGACGCAGTCGGTTGAAAGATGGGTCGAGAAGACGGCGCGATTAGTTAGGTGAAGCGACTACGTACCGCAAGAAGATCCTTGGTCGATACCGTGAAGGATCAACTGTCTTAGAAACATGCTTAAGTTGAGTGAATTACCTGATCCGATCGTAGTGGCGTTTACGCGGAAGATCAACGAAAAAGCATGTCCAAGATATGCAAAGAAGAGGATGCCTGGAGCGAGACGAAGAATGGATCCAATATCTGCTGTGCATGACAAGCCTGGATAATGGAGGCGAGCTTTTCGAATTGTATCGCTATACTGTCTAGTACTCTGCGAGTGTAATTCTTTAGAAAATATATACAGAATCTATAGATAAATCTGTAGGGTACTCTGCAGAAAATTTTGCAGAGACATCTGCGAAGATACATGACGAAAGATCTAGAGAAATAATTTTAAATAGGTCCAAATTTCTTGCCAAAATTTCTATACATTCTTCTACAGAGTATTATTCAGAGTTTTTGCAAAGAAATCTGTAGAAATTTCTACACTTTATTCTGCATAGAATTCTGCAATGATTTTCATATAAATCTGTGCGCGTAATTTTCATAAGGGATAAACACTAGTAGTTATCCCCTCGCTTTGGCGCACCCAAACAAACCCCCCCCCCCCACTCGGGAGGCCCGCTTGGATGCGTCATAGCGAGGGGACTCATTAACCTTCATATTGATTTTTAAAATTGAAACAACTGTAGAAACTCGCCCGATGGTGGCGAGGTAGAGGAGATGTCGAGGTGATACACTCGCGCGTGATGCTGACCCAGCACCTCAGCTGGCCGTACGCCGCCGTGTATACGTTTAAGATAACATTCCGCTACATATGTAGCGAAATGCTATTCTCGGGATAAAGAGCTAGAAAACAATCGTTTCAGATAACATTCCGCTACATATGTAGCGAAATGTTATTCTCGGGATAAAGAGCTGGAAGATAATTAATGAGATATGTTTCGTATTTAATTTTTTAGCTATGTTTGATAAGGAGGGTCCCTCTCTCTCTCTCTCTCTCGCTCTCTCTCTCTATATATATATATATATATGGAATGCAGATTTCTGGTCACATCGTTTTCTGGTCCCCCCGATTCATTAGTTGAATCTTTCTGGGGCCCCAGAAATATTTTACCTATTTTTCTGGTCCCAAAGAAAATTTTTCGACGTCTTTCTGGGACCCCAGAAAAATTCCAACTAGTTTTCTGGTCTCAATTACTCAATCGCTGTAAGATTTCTGGTCTCCCAGAAAATTTTGAATATAATTTCTGGTCTCCCAGAAAATTTCCTATTGTATAGTGTGTGATATATGTAATTTATTGTGTATATTATTGATTAAAAACAACAGGTAAGTTAAATTTAGTTCTTTTTTCCATGTTTATCAGAAATATTATTTGCAGTATTCCAAAACCTTATTTTTGTTTATTCAAATTATTAATTATAGTTTGATCGTCGACGCCACGTTATTGTAGAAAAAGTTTTATCTTCAAGTTCTGGGTTATGCAACAGGACCTTAAAGTTACTAACATAATCTGAATATATATATATTTGATATAAGTTTTCTGGTCTAAAGCTAAAAAGCTAGAGTTCGCGGGGCAATACTTCCTGAGATTTCAACAATAAAAAAATAATTGTTTAAGCTATTTCCTCTGCTCAAATACCTGAAAGTTTAGTAGTGTAAGGTTAATTATTTATTAATTTAAACTAAATATATATATATATTTTATATAAGTTTTCTGGTCTAAAGCTAAAAAGCTGGAGTTCGCGGGGGTGATACTTTCTGAGCTTAAGTATCTGAAAATTTAGTAGTGTAAGGTTAATTATTAATAATAATTAAAGATATAACGAGGGGAAATAGGTGAATCATTTTTGTATCTCCATAGAGAATAAATTAAAAATAGATTTTTTTTAAAGTAAATTAAAATAGATTTTTTTTAATAAATTAAAAGTGTTTTGAGCATTTCCGAATTAAAAAGCTGATGTGTCATCCAAGTATGTCACCACGATAAAGGTCCATAAGCAGTTTTTGATTTTGTGAACCAAGTCATCAAAACTTTAAGGGCTAATGGCTCTAGGCCAAGCAATTTATTTCAAGTCCTTATAATAAATGCTTAATCAAAAACATTCAGATTATAACATATATTTTAAAAACTAGTGAAAAAATAGTTTTTCGTGTATCTTTATGATGAGTTGTTCGTTTTTTTTTTATTTAAAAACACATTTTGATACTCTATAGTTGTAATCTTATATATAAGTGAGTTCCCTCTTTTGATGTAGTAAATAACAGATGTTAGTTAACAAGTGATCAAGTTGGATGTTGTTAACTTATTTTCCATATCAGTGATTCTCTTCTTATGACGGCTGATAGCTTCTAATTGATTACCCTTGATTTGTTCCTCGTGGAATGATATTTCATCGTGTAGGACCCTTTTCTATTTTCATAATTGTTCGTTTTGCAAATTATAAAAACCATACTTATCGTACTTTATGCTTATCGTAAATGAACATTTCACTGCTCTGCTTTAAAAAATATTATTGCACTTATCTGAATTAAGAAAATATGGGCTGTTTATGTGTAAGCACATAAACACATGTGTAAGCACATGTGAGTCACATCTCAGAGCTGTACACAGCTGAATTTTGAAATATTTGCTGTCTGCTTTGACTGGCTTTAATCGCTCTTCTTTTTCAATGCATTCATTTTAAAGTCCACTGACAAAAGTTGCACAAGGCACATCTTGTAATAAAAGGAAACTTGAAAAGCTAGGTTCATTAATTCGGATATCCTGATTTTTCATGTCTTATCTCTTTTGTATAATTGTAAATGCTTATCAAAAACATTCATGAGATAATTATACATTAGTAATTCTCTGTAAGATCGTCTGGCCTAAAATTTTTTTTCCAAAATATGATAAGTTTCTTCTATGTCATACATCTTCCGAAAGTTTTTCATACAAACATATAACACATTATTTTTGTAAATTTTCTATAGTTTAAAAAACAAATACTTTTAGTATGATATATTTATGACACTTAGACTTATATGTTATCTAAACCTTAAAATTCAAAATTGTCGAGTATCGTTCCTATGGATTTGCACCAAAAAATTTATAAAGATTGATTTTTTTTGTACAGAAGTTTATATACAGGCCTAAACACATGAATATTTCCCTATTTCTTGCTATAATTAAAGAGATGAGTCATATTTAGAAAATTTTGACTAATATGCCTACTTTCACCTATAAAATCATGGATCTATTTTAAATAATTATTATTAAAGTATTCGTAGAATTATTTTTCTTTACATTTTTAATATTCTTTTCCTGATGGAGTATGCGTATGTATTTTATGTGTAATGGATTTTTAATGGTTAATATTATTTATTAAACACTAAAATGATAATATAAAGAAAGTAATGTAATTGTGTAAATCATTTAAAAATCATAAGAAATAGAGTGCTGTAGATTATAGCTAATCAATTATTATTTTATGTTACCAATGATTATTCAATTTATTTTATCAATGGACAAAAGCCCTTCAAAAAATTAAAAAATAGTACTTACAATAAAAGATAAATACAAGATACATACAACAAGGGCGGTTCAGTAAAGTCTGCTGATTATACACTGTTTAAGTGTAAGTCTAAGTTTGTCAAATCACCTATAACAGAGGAAATAATTTATTTTAAAACAAAGAATCATGTTCTATTATTTTAAAGTTAATTTATTCAAAACTAATTTAAATATACATATCTGACAGAGCGAAATCCGTTGATAGTGTTTGCATCCTTATGAAATTTTTTGAGCGCACTTGAAGCTTTCGGCACATTCTAGCTTAAACACTATTGCACATGCGTGGTGTGAGTTTTGCACATATTTAGTACGTTTTGACTAATATAATATACAGTAAACTTCGAGTACCGATGCTGATGAGGTTATCAGCTAGCAGACTCAGCAGTAGACTAATACTTCAGATTAGACATAATTATAGCACAAAAATGGGTTGGCAGGAGTTATAGGAATCCCTATAACCCTACACATCCCCATAAATATTATAGGGTGTTTGAAGGTTACAGTTAATTCGATGAATTTAGACTTAGACTTAAACAGTGTATAACCAGCAGACTTTACTGCATCATCCTGGTTTACCACCGTAAGCACTATTTTTTAATTTTTTAAAGGACTCTCATCCATTGATAAAATAAAATGAAATAATCATAAGTAATACAAAATTGTAAAATTAATAATTGATTAGCAATTATCTACAGCACTTTATTTCATATATGATTTTTAAATTGTATACACAATTATGTTACTTTCTTTATATGTTCATTTTCGTGTTTCATAAGTAATATTAACCGATAAAAGTTAATTGCAGGGAATAATTACGTATATTCTTTTCCTGATGAAAAAGAATCTAAAAAATTTAAAGAAAAATAATTTTATGACTACTTTAATAATTATTATTTAAGGTAGATCCATGATTTTAGTGGTAGTCCGGGAGCCCTACATTTTTGTTGGCCTCTTTCTTCTAAGTTTAATTTTATTGTCGAAATATGTTAGTCGTAACCTACTGAAAGTAACCCTGAGTTTTCGACTTCGGGCCTGATCGGGAACATTGTTATATTATAACAAAATAAACTTCAAAAAAGCACTTTTTTCCAGTTTTTTCGCGAATAATACTTTTGTCACTCATTTTATGTAAAAAAAGGTATAAATAAAAGTTGTTTAAAATTGAATTTCCAATAAGACTCATGTATTCTCGAATGCAAAATCATCGCTAAATTGTTGAATAAAAAATTTTTTTTTAACTTTTTAAAATTGTCATATTTATTACAAAAAATTGATTTATAAGCTCTCAAAGATGAATTTTAATTAAAAAAATATAAAAATCTGTGTCCGACCTCGATATCTCGAAATGGCGTTCTATTGCAAAATTATTTAGTTAGTCCACGTTAGTTGTCATTTGATTATCTCGATAACAAAAGCTGCTACTACAATAAGTTTGTTTTCATTTTAACGTGTTTTTTTCTCAGCTTTAACGCCATGCTAATTCAATTGTCATAAGTCCAATGCAAATATCCGAAATTGAGATGTTTTTTAAAGAAAACTGTTATTTAACTACATAAACAACCTTTGCACAACCTTCATATGTATGTATTGCGCAACTTCTTATTTTTAGAAAAAACTGTAAGATAGTCCGGAACTTGTTTTTAGTTTTCATTCCGCTATCCATGATGATGATTTCTCTAATGCAGTCAAATTTGAATAAATTGCAGACCTTTCCAATTGCATGAGATACATTGATCCCTATTGTTTATTATTTATCTAGATAAGGTTTTAAAACAGTATATCGGGCTTGCAACCTACCATGCATATATTTAATCCATCAAAAAGATGATTCCTCTTGTTGAACAATGTTTAGGAAGCTGGCTGTACTGTTACCGTAGACCATCTCCTTTGTCACAAAAAAAATCATCTTGCTATAACACTACTTGTAAAAGCGGTTAAGCGAACTCTAAAATTTTCCTGTTAGATAAGATACACTGTTCTTATTAGTGTATCAGACAAAAACCTGAAAGATAGTCCAGAACTTGTTCTTAGATTTCATTCTGCCATCCGTGATGATCTCTCTAATGCAGTCAAATTGGAATAAATTGCAGGCCTTTAAAATTGCATGAGATACACTGTTCCGTATTGTTTATTATTTATCTAGATAAGGTTCAAAACAGTGTATCGGGCTTGCAAGCTACCAAGCGTATATTTAAGCCATCAAAAAAATGATTCCTCTTTTGGAACAATGTCTAGGAAGCTGGCTGTACTGTTACCGTAGACCATCTCTTTTTTCAGAAAAAAAATCATCTTACTATTACACTACTTGCACAAGCGGTTAAGCGAGCACAAAAATGTTCCTGTTTGATGAGATACACTGTTCTCATTAGTATATCGGACAAAAACCTGTAAGATAGTCCAGAACTTGTTCTTAGATTTCATTCTGCCATCCGTGATGATCTCTCTAATGCAGTCAAATTGGAATAAATTGCAGGCCTTTCAAATTGCATGAGATACACTGACCCGTATTGTTTATTATTTATCAATATAACGTTTAAAACAGTGTATCGGGCTTGCAACCTACCATGAATATATTTAAGTCATCAAAAAAATGATTCCTCTTTTGGAACAATGTCTAGGGAGCTGGCTGTACTGTTACCGTAGACCATCTCCTTTGTCACAAAAAAAATCATCTTGCTATCACACTACTTGCACAAGCGGTTAAGCGAGCTCAAAACTTTTCCTGTTTGATGAGATACACTGTTCTCATTAGTATATCAGACAAAAACCTGTAAGATATTCCAGAACTTGTTCTTAGTTTTCATTCTGCCATCCGTGATGATCTCTCTAATGCAGTCAAATTGGAATAAATTGCAGGCCTTTAAAATTGCATGAGATACACTGTTCCGTATTTTTTTTTATTTATGAATATAACGTTTAAAACAGTGTATCGGGCTTGTAACCTACCATGCATATATTTAAGCCATTAAAAAGATGATTCCTCTTTTGGAAGAATGTCTAGGAAGCTGGCTGTACTGTTACCGTAGATAATCTCCTTTTTCACAAAAAAAATCATCTTGCTATAACACTTCTTGCAATAGCGGTTAAGCGAGCTCTAAAATGTCGCCGTTAGATGAGATACACTGTTCTCATTAGTATATCAGACAAAAACCTGTAAGATAGTCCAGAACTTGTTCTTAGATTTCATTCTGCCATCCGTGATGATCTCTCTAATGCAGTCAAATTGGAATAAATTGCAGGCCTTTAAAAAAAATTGGGTGGGGCGGCAGGG